>AWOL01S0103776.1:11416-28181 GCA_000715115.1 Nicotiana otophora | reverse complement strand
GGATTCGCAGACCATGAAATGGTGTCCTTGAGCCATGAGGATGGTGCCCCGGACTATGACGTCTTTGAATAATGATATGCAGTTTCAAGAGATCCTCAAGCCATGACATGATGTCTTCGGGCTCTGAGGATAATGCCTTCATACTATGAAGCCATAGGACAATGTGGCGATGTTCAGACCATGAAATACAAATATGCATTGATATCAATCATTTGATAGAGGGAATAGGTGATGCTTAGTTTTATGTGAGAACGATATAAGGCAACGCTTAGCCTTGTATGTAATGAGGGCAGTGTTTAGCCTTATGCAATAGTAGAGGCAGTGCTTAGCCTTATGCAAATGTAACAGAGACAGTGCTTAGTCTCATGCAAAGAAAGGCAGCGTTTAGCCTTATGCAATAATTGAGGCAATGCTTAGCCTCATGCAATGTAATGAAGACATTGCTTAGTCTCATGCAAAGAAAGGCAGCGTTTAGCCTTATGCAATAATTGAGGCAATGCTTAGCCTCATGCAATGTAATGAAGACATTGCTTAGTCTCATGCAAAGAAAGACATCATTTAGCCTTATGTAATAGAGGAGGTAATGCTTAGCCTCATGCAATGTGACAGAGACAGTGCTTAATCTCATGCAAGAGAAGACAGTGTTTAGCTTTATGCAATAATGGGACAGTGCCTAGCCTTGTGCAATGTAATGGAGACAGTGCTTAATCTCATGCAAGGAAAGGCAGCATTTAGCCTTATGTAATAGTGGAGGAAATTCTTAGCCTCATGCAATGTGGTGATGCTTAGTTTTATGCGAGAACGAGATAAGGCAGCGCTTAGCCTTGTATGTGATAAGAGCAGTGCTTAGCCCTATGCAAAGAAAGGCAGCGTTTAGCCTTATGCACTAGTGGAGGCAGTGCTTAGCCTTATGAAAATATAACAGAGACAGTGCTTAGCCTCATGCAAAGAAAGGCAACGTTTAGCCTTATGCAATAATGGAGGCAATTCTTAGCCTCATGCAATGTAATGAAGACAGTGCTTAGTCTCATGCAAAGAAAGGCAGTATTTAGCCTTATGCAATAGAGGAGGCAATGCTTAGCCTCATGCAATGTGATAGAGACAGTGCTTAGTCTCATGCAAGGGAAGGCCGCGTTTAACCTTATGCAATAATGGGTAAATGCCTAGCCTCGTGTAATGTAATGGAGACAGTGCTTAGTCTCATGCAAGAAAAGACAGTGTTTATCCTTATGCAATAGTGGAGGTAATTCTTAGCCTCATGCAATGTGATGGAGACAGTGCTTAGTCTCATGCAAGAAAAGACAGTGTTTATCCTTATGCAATAGTGGAGGTAATTCTTAGCCTCATGCAATGTGATGGAGACAGTGCTTAGTCTCATGCAAGAAAAGACAGTGTTTATCCTTATGCAATAGTGGAGGTAATTCTTAGCCTCATGCAATGTGATGGAGACAGTGCTTAGTCTCATGCAAGAAAAGACAGTGTTTATCCTTATGCAATAGTGGAGGTAATTCTTAGCCTCATGCAATGTGATGGAGACAGTGCTTAGTCTCATACAATGATGAGGGCAGTGCTTAGCCCTATGCAAAGAATGAGGGCAGTGCTTAGCCCTATGCAATAATGAAGGCAATGTTTAGCTCTATGCAGAGAAAGCAACAATGAAATGTGAGAGGGAAAGTGATCCTTAGCTTGACACGTTTGTGCTTGGTGACTTCTATCAGTGAAGATAGCATTCTTGTTATGTATTTGTGGACATGCTTGTCATGTCCGTTATGCCTGCATCCAAAGAATAATCATGAGTTTTGGGAGGGAAGGTTGGTCTGTGCCTTTGATTCCTCATTTTGCCTTTGCTCCTTGTCTTGATGCCTTGTTTAAGTCACCCTGGGTAACATCTGGCTACTACAAAAAATGCATTTGTAAATCATTTGTGAAAAATATAGTTGTTCAAAATATGTGATAATGCATAAAACAAATAATTTTGTCAAATCGGAGACTGTGACACGTTTTGAGACATTGCAACCTTCTCAACTAGGAATTTTGAGGACCCTCCTTAAAATTCTGCCCTAGTTTAAATACATACTTCCGGCATTACACTTCTTGGCGATCCTTGACGTAATGAGATTGACAAAACCCAAAATCTTGCCTTTGTTCCTGGCCGTAGAGGGGAATGAAGATTTTATTATGATGTGACCGAACCCACAGGACTGCCTATGTATCCTCTCTTAAATGGGAATCGGGTCAAGCGTAGTTCAGGTTACATCAAAAGAAAGTGCAAACCTAATCTCAAACATAATATCTCTTGACTACATCCGAATTGATAGGTTTAGGCCATATTTCTCCATACATCTCTGCAAGTATAAGAACTCCTCCTGTCGGTACTCGGTGAACCATGTAAGGGTCGTGCCAGTTAGGTGATAATTTCCCTTTTGCTTCGTCCTAGTATGGGAAGATCCGCTTTAACACCAACTGCCCCGGTATGATTTGCCTCGATTTAACCTTTTTGTTGAAAGCCCTTGTCATTCTATTCTGGTAGAGTTGACTGTGACACACTGTGTTCATCCTTTTATCGTCAATGAGATCCAGTTGCTCAAACCAGCTTCGTATCCATTCCGCATTGCTAAGCTCGGCCTCCTGTATGATTCTTAGGGAAGGAATCTCTACCTCGGCAGGTATAACAACTTCAGTACTGTAGACCAGTAGATAGGGGGTTGCTCTAGTTGACGTACGAACTATGATGCGGTACCCGAGCAAAGCAAATGGTAGCTTCTCATGATATTGCTTGTAATTGCCCACCATCTCCTTAATATCTTCTTGATGTTCTTATTGGCGGCTTACACAACTCCATTATTTGCGGATTGTATGTTGTAGAATTCTGGTGCTTGATCTTAAATGCTTCACACATGGCTTTCATCATATCAGTATTGAGATTGGTAGAGTTGTCGGTAATGATTGACTCAGGTACTCCGAATCGGCAAACAATACGATCTCGAACGAAATCTGCTACGACCTTCTTAGTCACAACTTTATAGGAAGCGGTTTTGACCCATTTTGTAAAGTAATCTATAGCCACCAAAATGAACCTCTGTCTGTTTGAAGCAGCGGGTTTAATTGGCCCGATGACATCCATGCCTCAGGTAGAGAAGGGCCAGGGTAAACTCGTTGCACTGAGTTTGTTGGGTGGCACTCGTTTACATCAGTATGTACCTGGCATTGGTGGAACTTTTGTACATACTTGATGCAGTCTGTCTCCATAGTCATCCAAAAATACCTTGTCCTCAATATCTTCTTGGCTAGAACGAACCCATTCATGTGGGGTCTGTAGGTTTCGACGTGTATTTCTTTGAGAAATATTGATGCCTCATTGGCATCGACATATCGCAGCAATCCCAAGTCAGGAATCCTTCTATACAGAATCCCTCCGCTCTGAAAGAAGTGGTTGGCCAGTCTTTGAAGCGTGCGCTTCTGAGTGTGTGTAGCATTTTATGGATATTCTCCTTTATCCAAATACTCCTTGATATCATAAAACCATGGCTTTCCATCAAACTCTTCTTCAACATGAGCACAATAAGCTGGCTGCTTACGAATGTCTATCGGGATAGGATCAATGAAATTCTTGTCTAGATGTTATATCATGGAAGACAAGGTAGCCAGCGCATCTGCAAACTCGTTCTAAATTCTCGACACTTGTTTGAATTCTATCTTCGTGAACCTCTTGATTAAATCTTGCACACAATGCAAGTATGGCAATATTTTAGTGTTCTTATTAGCCAATTTCCTAGTACTTGGTGTACCAATAGATTTGAATCTCCAATTACCAACAACTTTTGAACATTCATGTCGATGGCCAATCTGAGTCCCAAGATGCAAGCCTTGTATTCTGCCATATTTTTAGTGCATGGGAACCTGAGCTTGGCCGACACCGGGTAGTGTTGATCGGTTTCTGATACTAAAATAGCTCTGATACCCACTCCTTTAAAATTTGCGGCTCCGTCAAAAAATATCGTCCAACTGTCATATATTTTGGCAATATCTTCCCCTACAACTTCCTCGTCGGGAAAATACGTCTTCAATGGTTCGTACTCCCCGTCTACGGGGTTCTCCGCTAGGTGATCGGCCAATTCTTGCTCTTTGACTGCCTTCTGAGTCACAGAGATGATGTCGAAGTCACTTAGAAATATATGCCACTTTGCTAACTTACCCATAGGCATGGGTTTCTGAAAGATGTATTTCAATGGATCCATCCTCGATATGAGGTACATAGTGTATGCACAGAAGTAGTGTCTCAATTTCTGGGCTATACATGTCAAAGCATAACAGGTGCATTCCAACAAAGAGTACCAGGCTTCGTAAGGTGTGAACTTCTTACACAGATAATATATCACCTGCTCTTTTCTCCCGGTTTCATCATGTTGCCCCAGGACGCAACCAAAGGCTCCATCTAACACAGACAAGTACAACAGCAAAGGTATTCCTGGCTCTAGCGGGACCAACATGGGCGGCTTAGACAAGTACTCCTTTGTAACGACCCAAACCGATGGGCCGTGATGAGTGCCCGAGTTCTACCTATCGAACATCCCTAAGCATTCATCTAAGATATAAACATGAAATAAGTATAGGTCATGCATAACATATGAAAATAAACTACTAATTCATATAACAACCTACGTGAGAAAACATCCCCAAAAGACGTGTATATATATATATATATATACGGGGAATATGGTAGGGCGAGCCGACAAGGCCACATACTATATAACTATACATGATTGTCTACAGACCTCTAATAGAGTGTACAATTGTATAAAGGACGGGACTGGGCCTCGTCGTACCCATATATGTATGCAAACACATCGTACCAAAACTCAAAACAGCTCTGGATCAAATGAAGCACACCAACTCTCGCTGATCAAGGATCCTAAGAAGGGGGATCGTCAGCTTGTCTACCTACACCTGCGGGCATGAAACGCAGTGTCCACAGGCAAAAGGAATGTCAGTACGAATAATGTACTGAGTATGTAAGGCATGAAAATCAGTACATAAAAGTCATAGATGAAACATGGAGTAAAGAATTCCACCTGTGAGTCTAAATAACTTTATGAATCCTGAAACATTTATAATGTCATGAACGTGCGTGTAAATGCCGTATCATGAATAGGTATAGGTGTACATAACATCATCAAGCCTCTAAGGGCATCCCATCAATCATCTCGGCCATTGTGGGAAAATTATTAACGTATACCAGTTGATCAGGTGGTGGTGCGTATATAATGCCGTAACCTTTTTTCCATATCCCATATACACATAATATATGCGTATATAATGCCTTCAGGTCATGGTTCAATGCACATGTATAAATGCATGAAATGCATAAGAAATACGTTAATAAGATTTCTCGAATAATCATAAAATCAATATGCCTTTCGGACAAACTTTATCAAATACGTATTTTTTTGAGGCCCGTGAACAGAGGATATAATAATAATTCACATGGGGAATCAAGAATATAGACACCCTAGTATTTCTATGAATAGAGTCATTTATGAAAGTTGCGTATTTTGCTCGTTTTGTTTGTGTAATTTGGATCATGCCAAAAAGAAAGAAGGGATAGCCTTAACATACCTCAAGTCGTCAATGAAACTCAACAACAAGCTTATGACAACTAGCCCGCCAACCCTATAACAAAGAAATATGTGTACAACTTAGATGGCGGTAGTATATTATGTATCTCAAACGATAACTCAATTCTAAAATAAAACGGGCAGCATTTCCCCTGATTTCACTGCTCCCTCAATCCTACTATAGGCGAGATACAAGCACAATACAATCAGCAACTCAAAACCAACCTAATTACAATTCAGAACCTTCAATACAACAAAAACCCCAAATATACCCAATCAACAAGTTATCAATTAGCCTGTAACTACAACAATGAGCGACCAACCTACTACCCTACCACATGTGGCGTTTCTCCACGCTCTTTTATCCTTCCCAACTCCATAAATCAGCAGTACAATAGACAGCCCAAAAGCAATACGAAACAGCTCACAAAACAGTCCACTACAAGTTAAATAACTCGAACTCACGGCTTCCGATCACCGTCCCGTGAGGTCTAACTATTAGCAAAAAAAATTATCAACCTTTCTTGATATTTAAACACTTAAATACAGAAATTAGGCATTTTATTAACTATTAAATACATTCCAAAACTCAAACTACAAAGAAAAAGAGAGGCGATATAGCGATACTTACGTCGTAGGGATCGTCCTGATGTTATCGTTTCTTGATTTTGTACCCGGGATGTTAGTATTATTTGAAGCACTATTAGAGAGCTCAAGGACGGGTTTTATGGTGTTCTATGGTCAGGTTCTATGTATAAATGAATAGAGAGACGAGTTAAGACATATATATCAACTTTTGAAAAGTCAAAAGGTGCTAGCTTGGCACCCTCTCATTTGCCCATCTTCCGATGCTTATATATTTTTATCCGGATGTCGCCAATGAACGGTTAAGTTCGTTTGAAACTACATTCCAAGACCTTCAATTTGGTATATAATATGTCCCAAAAATACCTTATATGGAATACGAAATATATTTCTCAAAAAGCTATGTTACAGGGCAAATCCTTAGTCGGTTTTTCCGCAACTTTAATCCGATTTTTCCCAAACTTCATATTTTCTATACAAACATAATATATAGCCATATTATGACTTTAAAATAATTTAAATCATGATTAAAAAGTCTCATATTCATTATGTGTCACCTTGGGACGCACATGGTGTAACATCCTTGATTTTGTCGAAAGCCTTTTTACATTCTTCGGTCCAGCTCATCACATCATCTTTCCTCAGCATTTTGAAGATCGACTCACATGTCACTGTTGACTGTGCTATAAAACAGATGATGTAATTGAGGTGTCCTAAAAAACTCATCACATCCTTCTTGTTCTTTGACGGTGGCAAGTCTTGAATAACTTTGATTTTTGACGGGTCTAGCTCAATACCGCAGCGACTGACGATGAAACCCAGCAACTTCCTAGTAGGGACTCCGAAAGCACATTTTGCAGGATTTAGCTTCAGATTGTACTTTCGAAGCCAATCAAAAAACTTCCTCATGTCTGTTATATGATCCAAACTTCTATTAGACTTGATAATAATGTCATCCACGTACACCTCTATTTCCTTGTGTATCATATTATGGAAAAGATTAGTCATGGACCTCATATAGGTGGCCCAAACATTCTTCAAACGAAATGGCATCATTTGGTAATAATATATCCCCCATGACGTGGTGAAGGTTGTCTAAGCGTCCTCTTCGTCCATCCAAATCTGGTGGTATCCTACGAAGCAATCCACAAAGGATTAGAGTTCATGCTTGGTGCAATTGTCTATCAGTATGTGTATGTTGCACAATGGGAAATCATCCTTAGGACTTACTCTGTTCAGATCTCGATAGTCAACGCACACTCTGACTTTCCCATCCTTCTTTGGAACCGACACAATGTTGGTTAGCTAGGTTGGGTACTCAGCCACTCGAAGGACCTTGGCTTTGATTTGCTTGGTAGCCTCTTCCTTTATCTTCAGACTCATATCTGGCTTGAATTTACTGAGCTTCTGTTTTCACCGGAGGACATGTAGGGTTGGTAGGTAGCTCGTGCGCCACTATGGATGTGCTTAACCCAGTCAAGTCATTGTAGAACCATGCAAAAATATCCTTATATTCCTTTATACTCTTCTTTCTCTAACATCGATATATGAATGCTTATGCGAGTTTCTTTGACTGTTTCAGAATCCCATAAGTTAATTTCCTCAATTTCTTCCAAATTGGACTTTGGTTTGTTCTCAAAATTCTCTACCTCTTTGACAATTTCCTCAGGTATTATATCATCTTCCAAATCTTCCGGATTACTTTCCTTATGTTGCGTTGTCTCATTACATGTCACAGTCGTAGGTTCATCAGGAAATATAATAATTATGCTGAAAAAGAATGTAGAAAGATAACAATAAATAAACGAAAAGCAATAATGCATTAATAAAACTTAAAATTGTCAACAAGTACGACTCGATGTCTCGAGTAATTATTTCAAAACAAAATATTGAAAATGTCTTAAATGCCCAAAAACAATTTTAAAACAAATCATGCTAATTCTGCCAAGGCTACCCAGGTACTCGACGAGCCCGGGATGGTGCATTAATCGTATCACAAAACGCCGCTAGGCAAGCCAACGCGTGAACTAGTCATGTAGTTGTTCTTTTTAATAATTTCAAAGTAGTTGATTTTAGTTATTAAGAGAATCATTAGTAGGAATTTATAGTAAAGTAAAGCATAAACAAACGAGAGAGTAAATACAGTGAATGTAATACTCAAACCCATGAAATGTCTACTAGAATATTCTCAAAATTCTGCGTCACAAGTGTATGAGCAACTAGTAGAATATACAAAACCTCCTACACTACTATCTGAAATAAGATAGACAGATAATAAATACAAAAGAGAGACTGTGTGTGCTGCAGAACAGACGTAGAGAGCAGCTCACTACTATGCCTCGGGGTAACGGGGGTAGGCTCATGAATGACTGCCAGATGCACATGCCTCAGATCCTGCACGATTACTGCAGAAGTGTAGCGTGAGTATATAAACAACATGTACCCAATAAGTATCTGGTATAACCTCGAAGAAGTAGTGACGAGAGATCTACATCGACACTTACTATGGGCCAATAAATAAACTACAGAAATTCTAAATAGGCATGGAATACATCAATAATAATAACATAATAACAAACAGTAAATAAGTGATTCTTTAACTATAAGTTAATTTAAAAGCTCCAATTAGCACATATTGACTTCAACAAATATGTCCCATCAAGTAAACTATAATTTCTCAAGTCATGAAAGTAATATCAAGTGTAATCGGACTCTAAGCATTATCACGAACGATTTATGTTGAGGTCGTATGGCCTGATCCAGAATAATGTGTACACTACTGAGGGTCGACCGGCGCGAACCATAGATATATCTATTATACTGCCGAGGCATTCGGCCTTCTCCACAAGAAGAGAGAATACTCTACAAACTCCGATTTAACGGCTACTATGAGACTAATACACAAGGAGGCACAAATTTCTATCAACTATCAAGTGACCCGCTAAAAAAACTCAAAGTAAATGAAGTTAGGTCTTTACAAATCCTTTATCAAGTTTCAATATAATTTAAACACTTAAATTAACAAGTAGAGTGCAAATAACAAATCATGATAGAGTCCTAAAACTACCCGGACATAAGCATGATTGTAGCTATGCACAGACTCTCATCACTTCGTGTGTACGTAGCACCCACAATTAGTAGCAAATAGTAATTTAAAACATCTATGGGGTAAATTTCCTCTTACAAGGTTAAGCAAGAGACTTACCCCATCCTCAAGCTCACTTTCCGGTCCACAAATTCGCTCTAAAAGCCTCACGTCATTGCCGAATAATCTGAAACTAGTCAAATATTATATAAATTAATCAATATATACTCAAAAGTTCATAATTTAGCTTCTAGAGTCATAACCCAACCCAAATTGGAAGATTCCTAAAATTCGCCCTTGGACCCACGTGCCAGGATTCCAAAAATTACATCGCAGATGCGGTCATCCCCAGCTGGCCTTCTTCCGCATCTGTGATTCCTTCTTTGCATATGTGTGCTCGCAGATGCGATCCAGCCCTCGCACATGCGCCACTGCCCCCTTCAGCTCTAGGACACTTCTGCGATCGCTCACCTGCGCCGTCACGTCCGCACATACGGACTCAGCCCATCTTGCCAAGATTCACACCTATGGCTAGCCAGCCGCTTATGTGTTGCCGCACCTACGGCCAATTCTTCGCAGTTGCGAAAGCACCAGATCCCTGCTGCTTCAGCCATCCTTCCAAGTTCAAACATGTTTCGTAAATCGTCCAAATAGTCCTTGAGGCCCCCGGGGCCTCGTCCAAATATACCAACAAGTTTGTAAACATAAAATGGACTTGCTCGAACCCTCGAAACATGTAAAACAATATAAAAACTAAGAATTGCACCCAAAAACCAAATTGAATCAATTTATGAACTTCAAGTCTTTCAGCTTACTCCGAACGTGCCGAATCATACCTAGACTACTCGGAATGACACCAAATTTTGCGTGCAAGTCACAAATCACCATGCGGAACTATTCCCACTTTCGGTATCAAAATCTGACCCCGATAACACCAAAGTCTACTCCAAACCAAACTTAAAGAACTTGAAGAACCGTCAACGTGCCAACTTTTAATATTAAGCGCCGAAACGCTCCCGGATCGTTCGAAACCTGATCCAAACACACGCCCAAGTCCAAAATCATCATACAAACCTATTGGGATTGTCAAATCTCGGTTCCAAGGTCGTTTACTCAAAACTTTGACTCAAGTCAAACTTGACTATTATAGGCCACTATTAAGGAACTATGTGTTCCGATTTCAACCCGAACTCTTTCAAACCTGAACCAACCATCCCTGCAAGTCATAAAATGGTAAAATCACATACAAGGAGTCTTAATTAGGGTAACGGGGACCTTGAAAGCAAAACAGCCGGTCAGATCGTTACATTCTCCTCCTCTTAAACAAACGTTCGTCCTCGAACGGGTCTAGAATCATACCTGTAGTGCTGAATATATGTGGATATCTGCTCCACATGTTCTCCTCGGTCTCCCAAGTCGCCTCCTCGACTAGTTGACCCGTCCACTACACCTTTACCGCAAAAATCTTCTTAGAACTCAATTGGCAAACCTACATGTCAACAATGGCAACTGGCTCCTCTTCATAACCTAGGCTCTCATCTAGCTGAACCGTGGTGTAGTCTAACACATGCGACATGTCGGCATGATATTTCCGGAGCATAGACATGTGGAAGACCAGATGAACTCTCGATAGACTGGGAGGTAAAGCGAGATCATAAGCAACCTCCCCAACTTGCCTCAACACCTCAAATGGACCAATAAACCTTGGGCTCAGCTTGCCCTTCTTCCCGAACCTCATGATTCCCTTCATTGGCGAGACTTTCAAGAGAACCTTCTCGCCCACCATAAATGATAAATCACGCGCCTTCTAATCCGCATAACTTTTCTGTCTGGATTGTGTTGTGCGAAGTCGCTCCTGGATCAACTTCACCTTCTCCAAGGCATCCTTCACTAAATCAGTGCCATATAACTTAGCATCGCCGGGCTCAAACCATCCGATGGGCGAACGACATCGCTGACCATACAAAGCCTAAAATTGAGCCATCTCAATGTTGGACTGGTAATTGTTGTTATAAGCAAACTCGGCCAAAGGCAAGAATCGATCCTAGTGCCCTCCGAAGTCAATCACACATGCTCTGAGCATATCCTCCAAGATCTGAACTGTTCGCTCCGACTGCCCGTCGATCTGCGGATAAATGGTTGTGCTGAGCTCTACTTGGTACCCAACTCGCTCTGTACAACTCTCCAAAAGTGCAAAGTGAACTGAGGGCCTCTATCTGAAATGATGGAAATAGGTACACCATGCAACCGAACAATCTCCTAAATGTAAATCTGGGCCAACCTCTTCGAAGAATACATAGTCACAACTAGAATAAAGTGTGCCGACTTGGTCAACCTATCGACAATGACCCAAACTGCATCAAACTTTCTCAAAGTCCGCGGCAACCCAACTTCGAAGTCCATAGTGATGCGCTCCCATTTCCATTCAAGTATAACCATCTGCTGAAGTAGGCCACCTGGCCTCTGGTGCTCATAATTAACTTGCTGGCAATTTAGGCATCTCGCTACATACTCAACTATGTCCTTCTTCATCCACCACCACCAATAATGCTGCCTCATTTCACGATACATCTTCGTAGCACCTAGATTAATAGAATATCGGGAACCATGTGCCTCCTCTAGAATTTTCTCCCTCAATCCATCAACATTAGGACACATAGATGACCCTGGAGTCGCAGAACACCATCCTCACCGATAGTAACCTCCTTGGCACCACCTTGTAGTACCATCTCCCTAAGAACCAGGAAGTGTGGATCATCGTACTGACGAGCCTTGATCCGCTCAAATAATGAAGAGTGGGCAACGACACATGCAAGGACTCGACTGGGCTCTAAAATATCCAACCTCACAAGTCTATTAGCCAAGGACTGAATGTCCAAAGCCAATGGATTCCCCTCTGCTGAAATGAAGGCCAAACAACCCATAATATNATCAACTTCACCTTCTCCAAGGCATCCTTCACTAAATCAGTGCCATATAACTTAGCATCGCCGGGCTCAAACCATCCGATGGGCGAACGACATCGCCGACCATACAAAGCCTAAAATTGAGCCATCTCAATGTTGGACTGGTAATTGTTGTTATAAGCAAACTCGGCCAAAGGCAAGAATCGATCCTAGTGCCCTCCGAAGTCAATCACACATGCTCTGATCATATCCTCCAAGATCTGAACTGTTCGCTCTGACTTCCCGTCGATCTGCGGATGAAAGGTTGTGCTGAGCTCTACTTGGTACCCAACTCGCTCTGTACAACTCTCCAAAAGTGCGAAGTGAACTGAGGGCCTCTATCTGAAATGATGGAAATAGGTATACCATGCAACCGAACAATCTCCTAAATGTAAATCTGGGCCAACCTCTTCGAAGAATACATAGTCACAACTAGAATAAAGTGTGCCGACTTGGTCAACCTATCGACAATGACCCAAACTGCATCAAACTTTCTCAAAGTCCGCGGCAACCCAACTTCGAAGTCCATAGTGATGCGCTCCCATTTCCATTCAAGTATAACCATCTGCTGAAGTAGGCCACCTGGCCTCTGGTGTTCATACTTAACTTGCTGGCAATTTAGGCATCTCGCTACATACTCAACTATGTCCTTCTTCATCCACCACCACCAATAATGCTGCCTCATTTCACGATACATCTTCGTAGCACCTAGATGAATAGAATATCGGGAACCATGTGCCTCCTCTAGAATTTTCTCCCTCAATCCATCAACATTAGGAACACATAGACGACCCTAGAGTCGCAGAACACCATCCTCGCCGATAGTAACCTCCTTGGCACCACCTTGTAGTACCATCTCCCTAAGAACTAGGAAGTGTGGATCATCATACTGACGAGCCTTGATCCGCTCAAATAATGAAGAGTGGGCAACGACATATACAAGGACTCGACTAGGCTCTGAAATATCCAACCTCACAAGTCTATTAGCCAAGGACTGAATGTCCAAAGCCAATGGATTCCCCTCTGCTGAAATGAAGGCCAAACAACCCATAATATCGGCCTTTCTGCTCAAGGCATCCGCAACTACATTCGCCTTGCTCGGATGATAAAGGATGGTAATATCATAGTCCTTTAGTAACTCAAGTCATCTGCACTAACTCAAATTGAGATCCCTTTACTTGAACAAATGTTGGAAACTGCGATGATTGGTGTAAACCTCACAGGATATCCCATAAAGATAATGCCTCCAGATCTTGAAAGCATGAACTATCGTGGCCAACTCCAAGTCATGTACGGGGTAATTCTTCTCGTGGGGCTTCAACTGACGTGAAACATATGCAATAACTCATCCCTCCTGCATCAATACACAACCTAGGCCAACTCATGAAGTGTCGCAATACACAGTATACATCCCTGAACCGGAAGGCAACACTAAGACCAATGTTGTAGTCAGAGCTGTCTTAAGCTTTTGAAAGCTCGCCTCGCAATCATCGGACCATCGGAATGGAGTACCCTTCTAAGTCAATCTAGTCAAAGGTGTTGAAATAGATGAGAAACCCTCCATAAACCGGCGATAAGATGCTAACCCCAAGAAACTCCTGATCTCGGTCGTTGTGGTAGGACGAGACCAACTCTGGACTGCCTCAATCTTCTTGGGATCTACCTTAATACCCCCGCCTGA
Source organism: Nicotiana otophora (assembly GCA_000715115.1). Taxonomy (NCBI): domain Eukaryota; kingdom Viridiplantae; phylum Streptophyta; class Magnoliopsida; order Solanales; family Solanaceae; genus Nicotiana; species Nicotiana otophora. The sequence goes on along the minus strand of AWOL01S0103776.1, from coordinate 14,270 downwards.
TGCAACATGCCCCAAGAATTCCACAGAGTCTAACCAGAACTCGCACTTGGAGAACTTAACATATAGCTTCTATTCTCGCAAGGTCTAAAGCACCACTCTCAAATGCTGCTCGTGCTCCTCCATGCTACGTGAGTAGATCAATATGTCATCAATGAAGACAATGAAAAATGAGTTAATATATGGCCTGAAAACCCGGTTCATCAAATCCATAAACGTCGCTGGGGCGATGGTCAAGCCGTAAGAACATCACCAGAAACTCATAGTGGACATATCTAGTCTGGAAAGTTGTCTTCGGAACATCACGAATCTTCAGCTAATGATACCCTGATCTCAAGTCGATCTTAGAGAACACCCTGGCACCCTACAACTGGTCAAACAAATCATCAATATGCGGCAATGGGTACTTGTTCTTAATGGTAACTTTTTTCAACTGGCGGTAATCAATGCACATCCGCATAGTCCCATCCTTCTTTTTCATGAACAACACCGGTGTACCCCAAGGCGACACACTCAATCTGACGCACCCTTTTGCTAGAACCTCCTCAAGCTGTTCTTTCAACTCTTTTAGAGCTATGCGGTAAGGGAAAATAGAGATAGGTTGGGTACCTAGAGCTAAATCAATATTGAAATCGATATCACGATCTGGTGGCATGTTTGGTAAATCAGAAGGAAACACATCGTAGAACTCCCACACTACGGGCATTGAATCAATCATTAGAGTCTCTACAATAGTATCCCGAACATAAGCCAGATAATTCAAACAACCATTCTCGACCATGTGTCGAGCCTTCAGGAAAGAGATAACCCGACTAGATGCACTGACAGATGAACCCTTCCACTCTAATCTAGGAAACTCTGGTATAACCAAGGTAATAGTCTTGGCATGGCAATCAAGGACGGTATGGTACGAAGACAACCAGTCCATGCCCAGGATGACCTCAAAGTAGGTCATGTCGAGTAATAGAAGATTCGCTCTAGTCTCATAACCACAAAAAGTCACGATACAGGACAGTAAATCCTATCCACAATAACAGAATCTCCCACTGGTGTGGACACATATACAGGAGTACCCAAGGACTCGCGAATAGAAGAAATGAGCAAACAGAGATGAAACATATGAATACGTAGACCATGGATCAAATAGTACCGAAGCATTCCTACCGTAGACAGAAATAATACCTGTGATCATGGAATCTGAGGCTACTGCATTTGGTCTGACTGGAAAGGCATATAACCTAACTGGTGCGCCACCTAACTGGCCTCCACCTCTAGGGCGGCCCCTACCCACCTACCCTCAGCCTCTAGGCGGCCGGACATATGGTGCAGCAACTGGTGCGGTAATTATGGGCTGATGACCCCATTGTACTGCCTTTCCCCGAAGCCTGGGGCAGAACTTCCTCACATGACCAAGATCCTCTCACCCAAAGCAACCTCTCGAATAGAAGATGACTGACCTTGAGTCTGACTCTGGAGACCAGAATATAGGGGTGGGCATTCGGTCGGTTCGGTTCGGTTTGAAGAAATTCGGTTCAGTTATTTGGTTTTCGGTTTGGTAAAAGTAGTAACCGAAACTGAATTGAAATAAGTTTGGTTCAGTTCAGTTTTCCAATTTCAGTTCGGTTTATTTCGAATCGAGTTTCGGTTTGAACATTATCATATTGGGCTATTTCTATGTAATACTTGGAGTGACGAATTTGTTAGTTTTTTTCGAAATTTTGGACTTCTTGTGTTGCTTGAATGTGATAAATCATAAATCTTATTTGTCATTTCTATAAATCTGATTTGTTCATATTATTGCTCAAGAATGTGATAATAAGCTTTTGCCATTTTAAGGTTAAAAATGACAAAATATGGATTCTACTGTCCAACTAAGATGTCCAATTCATTCACTTAAAATTAGGCTTAATATTATTACCTATGGGATTAGCCTATATATAGCTTAAAGAATTCATTTGCTAATAATTCGTTTTTTTGATTAATCAAACCAATTAAATCAATAACCGACAACCGAACCGAATAACTGAAATTTTAAAATTTTAAACTGAAATCGACCAAAAAAACCGAAAAAACCGAATAACCGAAATAAAAATATTTTTGGTTCGGTCGGTTTCTTCGGTTCTGATCGATATATGCCTACCCCTACCTGAACACCCACTGGAGGAACCCTGAATAGCCGGTGGACGGTAGGAGCTCTCTAGAATGGCACTGAAATAGGGCCACACTGGAGCACACCGAGAAGGTGGCGGTGCTGGATATGTGGGCCTGCTAGACTGGACCCTCACAAACATACCTCGTCCCCCAGACAGAGCACCACTTAACCCTCTAGAATATCGAGACCACTTGTCCCTCGGCACCTGCTCTCGGCCCTACAGACGAATACCCTCGATCCTCTGAGCTATCTCCAACACTTGCTCGTAAGGAGTCCCCATCTCAATCTCTCGGGCTATAGTGACCTGAATACCATAGTGCAAGCCCACAATAAACCTCCACACTCTCTCTACATCAGTGGGGAGTGCATAGCGAGACAAATCAGAGAATCTCGCCTCATAGTCGGTCACAAACATCTGACCCTACTGGAGCTGCTCAAACTGACCCCGTAACTCTTCCTTCTGAGAGGTGGGATATCTCTCTCCAGAAAAAGACTTGTGAACTAGTCCCAAGTCAAGGGAGGAAAACCTGCTGGTCTGCTGAGAATATAGGATTGCCACCATCTATAGGCCCTGCCCTCCAGCTGAAAGGTGGTAAAGTCCACCCCGTAGGACTCCAATACCCTCATGTTGTGCAGTATGTCCCTGCAACAATCAATAAAGTCATGGGGTCCTCATGTCGCTCACCGACAAAGGCAGAAGGATGT
>AWOL01S0103776.1:0-10927 GCA_000715115.1 Nicotiana otophora | reverse complement strand
TAATCGGACTCCGAGCATTACCACACACGATTTATGTCGAGGTCGTACAGCCCGATCCAGAATAATGTGTACATTGTCGATGGTCGACCGACACAAACCATAAATGTATCTATTATACTGCCGAGGCATTCGGCCCGCTTCACAAGAAGAGAGAATACTCTACGAACTCCGATTTAACGGCTACTACGAGACTAACACACAAGGAGGCACAAATTTCTACCAATGATCAAATGACCCGACAAAAAAACTCAAAGTAAATGAAGTTCGGTCTTTACAAATCCTTTATCAAGTTTCAATATAATTTAAACACTTAAATTAACAAGCAGAGTGAAAATAATATAAGTATTACATGATAGAGTCCTAAAACTACCCGAACATAAGCAGTATTTGTAGCGACGCACGGACTCTCATCACTTCATGTGTATGTAGCACCCACAATTAGTAGCAAATAGTAATTTAAAACACCTATGGGGTAAATTCCCTTTTACAAGGTTAGGCAAGAGACTTACCTCATCCTCAAGCTCACTTTTCGGTCCACAAATTCGCTCTAAAAGCCTCAAGTCGATGCCAAAAAATCTGAAACTAGTCAAATATTATATAAACTAATCAATATATACTCAAAAGTTCATAATTTAGCTTCTAGAGTTATAACCCAACCCAAATTGGAAAATTCCTAAAATTCGCCCCTGGGACCACGTGCCCAATTGCCCGGATTCGGGAAATTTTCGAAGATAAATATTACCCATAGTCTCACGTACCCAAATATATTATTTCTACCCGATTCCATAATCGTTTTCGGGGTCTAATCCCATTTTTTATCAAAGACCTAGGTTTTTCCACTAAACTTATAATTTCCACAATTGCTATGTTAAAATTACCCATAATGCATGATTTAAACTCACATTGTATAGAAATTACTTATCTCCAAGTGCTAGGTGAAAATCCCTCCTCAAAGAGCTCTAAATTTGACGAACAAGTGAGAGAAATGAAGAAAAAAGAGCCTAAGTCCCAACTTAAATGCACCCTTCTGCCTCCCAGTGGTTCAGCTTCTGCGGCTTCGCATTTGCGAAAATTTCATCGTAGATGCGGTCCTCCCCTGCTGGCCTCCTTTCGCTTCTACGACNTTCTGAGAGGTGGGATATCTCTCTCCAGAAAAAGACTTGTGAACTAGTCCCAAGTCAAGGGAGGAAAACCTGCTGGTCTGCTGAGAATATAGGATTGCCACCATCTATAGGCCCTGCCCTCCAGCTGAAAGGTGGTAAAGTCCACCCCGTAGGACTCCAATACCCTCATGTTGTGCAGTATGTCCCTGCAACAATCAATAAAGTCATGGGGTCCTCATGTCGCTCACCGACAAAGGCAGAAGGATGTAGTCTGGTCCATCTATCCAATAGCTTTTGTGGCTCACCGGTCGCGACTAGTCTGGGCTCTGGTATAGCCGTTGCAACTGGCTGAGCTCCGCCCATGGGTAGTGCACTCGACGTCTGATATACGGCAGTTGCATGCCATGGAGCCTGAGCGGTAGGGGTCTGTGCTCCCCCTCCCGCCTGAGATGTGGTTGGGTCTGCTAGAAATAAACTAGCATGTGTTATAGAGTCCATAAACCGCAGCATACGGCCTATGACCTCCTGGAATCCTAGTGCGGACATGAAATCCGCTGGGGCTGGCTCAGCTGCAGGTACCTCGCCCTGCTTCTCAATAACAGGATCCTCCACTGGATCTACTGGTGGTACGACTGGAGAAACTCTAGGACGCCCTCGTCCTCTGGTAGGAGTTGGAGCCCTCCCTCGGCCTCTAGCAACAGGGGGAGCAGCTCTTCCACGGCCGGATACATCTATCGTGCACGTTCTCACCATCTATGAGAGAATAAGAGAAAGATATTTAACACAACATCAATTACACGATAGGAGATGGAGAAAGAGAGGTTTCCTAACACCTTATAGCCTCTCAAAGATAAGTACGAACGTCTCTGCACTGATCCGCAAGACTCTATCAGGCTTGCTCATGACTTGTGAGACTTACATGAACCTAGTTCTCTGATACCAAAGTTGTCACGACCTAATTTCCCCTATAGGCCATGATGGCGCCCAACGTCGCCGCTAGGCAAGCCAACGCGTGAACTAGTCATGTAGTTGNAGCTATCCGTCCAAGTTCAAACATGTTCCATACATCGTCCGAATAGCACCTGAGGCCCCCGGGGCCTCGTCCAACCATACCAATAAGTTCATAAACATAAAACAGACTAGCTCGAACCCTCGGAATGCGTAAAACAAACATCAAAACTAAGAATCACACCCCAAAATCAAATCGAAATAGTTTATGAACTTCAAGTCTTTCAACGTACTTCGAACGCGCGGAATCGTACCTAGACTACTCGGAATGACACCAAATTTTGTGTGCAAGTCACAAATCACCATACAAAATAATTCCCACTTCCGGAATCAAAATCCAACTCCGATAATACCAAAGTCTACTCCAAACCAAACTTAAAGAACCTTCAACGCGCCAACATTCAATATTAAGCATTGAAATGCTCCCGGGTCGTCTGAAACCCGATTCGAACACACGCCCAAGTCCAAAAGTATCATACAAACCTATTGGGACCGTCAAACCTTGGTTCTGAGGTCGTTTACTCACAGCATTGACTCAAGTCAAACTTGACTGTTATAGGCCACTATTAAGGAACTAAGTGTTCCGATTTCAAACCGAACCCTTCTAAATCCAAACCAATCATCCCCACGAGTTATAAAACTGTAAAATCACATACGGGGAGTCTTAATTAGGAGAACGGTGACCTAGAAAGCCAAACGACCGGTCGGGTCGTTACAAGTCCAGTTCCTGAGAATAGCTCATTCTCCTACTTTCTGAATAGTAAGGTCTTCCTCCTCCTCCCCCTCTAAGATCGCACTGCAGTCCATATATTCCTCGTCCAGAAATAGCTTATTCATATCATCTTAAACCTCGTCTTCTTTGGATCCCCAAATTACATCAATCTTGCGGAATGTCTAGCGCATCGATGGTATGGGTTGTTCTAATGGATAGTAAGCAGCACGCCACGACAGTATTCAATCCTGATATTCTTGCACGATATATTCATACCTGAGGCCAAAGGTTGAGCCAAGATATTATGGTCGTATTGTTTTCGTGGTCCCTTGAAGTTTTGAGCCAAGACCCTTGCCTGGTTCATAACCCAACCACATCAGTATGCTCTCTATCTTATTACTCCACAACTGACCCTTCTAAATTGCTTTACTCACTCAATGTGATGGCATGTTTCTCCTCCCAATTTTCTCATGTTCTCGATAGCTGGCACAATTTGATTGGTGTAGATAGGGTTACTTCCATCTCCGTGAATAATCACCTCTTGATTATTCCACTCGTACTTCACACCCTACTGCAGAGTAGAAGCGATTGCCCTAACTGTGTGTATCGATGGTCGTCGCAATAACAAGTTGTAAGTGGCGAATATGTCTAGCACTTGGAATTCGACATCGAACCAGGTCGGGCCCATCTACAGATCAAGGTTGATTTCTCCGATAGTGGCTCTCTGAGATCCATCGAACGTCTTCACATTCATGCTTCCCATCCGTATCTCATGCAGGCCTTTACCTAATCTTTTTAGAGTAGTCAGCGGGCATATGGTCAGGCTCGAATCCCCATCTATCAGAACCCTGGCAATGAACTTTTTTTCATATTTCACAGTGATGTGCAATGCTTTGTTGTGACTCAACCCTTCTGGTGGTAGCTCGTCTTTGTGGAAAGTAATCTTATGACTCTCTAGTACCTGCCCTACCATTTTAGCCAAATCTCCACTAGTGATACAAGTGGGCACATAAGCTTCACTTAATACCTCCATCATGGCATTCTTGTGGGCATCTGAATTTTGCAACAATGACAAGATGGATATCTGGGCAGGAGTCTTGTTCAGGTGATCAACAACAGAGTATTCCCTAGCTTATACCATCCTCCAAAGATTATCAGTGCCCGTCTACATGACATTTGGCTTAGATGTGGTCTATTTGCTTGTTCTCCAAGATTCTCAGGTATATAAACTATGCCAGTTTTGGTCATTCCTTATGCAGTACCAGTCTCTTCCATCTTGGCTTTTCCTTTTCTTTTCGCTTCCGCCATATAATCCCATGGGAAAAAATCAAACTTATAGGGTGGTGTTGGAGCTACCATCACGGTGAAGGGCGTAGCTACCTCAACCTTAAATAGTGCATGGGTTTTCACCACAACCGGCGAGAGGGTGACAAGAGATTTTTAGGAGCATCCCCTTCTCGAATAAGTTTGATGGATCCCTCCTGATCCCATTCTTCATCGGTTTCTATCACATTCACTCCCTCACCCCTATGACCAGGAAGAGAGTTATTACGTAATTGTCCTTCAACATACGTCATTCCTCAATGGTATGACCCTTCATACCTGAATGGTAGGCATAAGTTTTACTAGGTTAACCCATTGGGAAGGGTTTTCAATAGCAATAGCAGGAATGGGGGCGACGTAATCAATAGCCTTTAGTCTCTCATACAGTTGGGCTATGGGTTCAGCGATACGGGTGTATTATTTGGGAGCTCTGCGGTCAAAGTTTAGTCGCGGCTTTGGGTAGTTTTGGCGGGCGGGAGAAGGTGAATGGTAATATGCAGGTTGGGTGTTATAGGTATGGTACGTGGTAGTAGAGTATTGGTATTTTGGAGGTGAGGGTTGATATGTGGATAGAGGTGTTTGGTATGTAAGGGGAGACTTAGGGCCTTGGGCTACCATCACGGCACCCACTTCTTTTTTCTTCGAGATACCTCCTGATTGCAAGGATTTGTTGGTGGGTTGTAGTGCCTCAAAATTTGTCACCATTCTTTTCTTGATTCCTTCTTCTATCCTTTCCCCTAACTTAATGATGTCTGGGAACTTATGATTCTCTATAACCATCAATTTTTCGTAATGGTGTGGATCCTAAGCTCTGACAGAGAACTTGTTCATTTGTTCTTCTTCAAGTGGTGGCCTCATATTGGCGGCCTCTGATCTCCAATGAGTAGCATACTCACGGAAGGTTTCTGTCGGCTTCTTCTTGAGGTTCTGGATATAGAAAACGCCTGGCGCATTCTCTATGTTGAACCTGAATCTATCCATGAAATTAGATACCATGCTCACCTAATTTTCCCATTTCTTTAGATTCTGGCTGATATACCAAGATAATGCATCTACTGTAAGACTTCGCATGAACAGTTCATGCGGATTTGTTCATTCTTACCCACTCCCAAAAGCTTGTCATGGTAAGTTCTCAGATGCACCTTACGATCTCCGGTGCCATCAAACATCTCAAACTTAGGAGGTTTGTAACCCTCCGACAGTTCTACATTTGGTTTGATACACACGTCTTCGTAGTTTAAACCTTCAACACCATTCCTGCCTTCAACACTTTAGACTCTCCCTGTCAGTTTCTTGAGTTACTCCACCATGTTTTGGATGAGCAAGTCCTTTTCGGTCGTTCAAGTATGTATAGGGGTTGTTGTGGGGTATGGGGCATGGGGTATGGGGTACGGTTTCTACGTATATCAGGTTGCCTTGGTGAGTTCCTGAAACTTGGGTATATGGGTGATCATTGATCAAAGTTTGACAGATATCAGGGATGAGTTGTGGTGTGTTTTGAGGGGTGTGATAAGTGGTGGTTTGCAGATACTAGGTTGGATGATAGTGGTATTGTTGAGAGGTTTGCATTGGTGGCGGGTTAAGGTTTTGAGGAGGTGCGGGATTGTGATACTGCTATGTTGCGGGCGAAATTTCTGGAGCTATAGGTGGTGGATTTTGGGTTTGGGTATTTTGCGGTGGTGTTTGGTTCTGAGTGGTTGAGTTTTGCTGGTTGATGTCAGGAACATTTAGGGTAAGGTAGAGGTTTGCGAGATTTTGGACCTGATCAAGCTCACTCTGCAGCTCTAAGATTTTCTGTTCTAGACGTAAGACCAACTCATTTTGTCCCAGCGTACTTCTTCCATCTGAGGTTTCAACGTTTTCTACCATGGTAGCATTGTCTTTTTTATTGCCACTTAGATCGTCCGTCTTCTCTTTGCCTTTGCTTTTCAGGTTGCTAGATAGAGGAGGAGGTGGAGGACATCTGGATTTGGTGTGGTATGTTGATGATGCTAAAATGCACAACCAACCTTTGGGAATGGGAGTAATCAAAAAATGAAAAAGAAAAGGTAACCAAGTCAGCGAGACAAAGTAAAGGAGTGTTTGAAATATTTAAGCAGGTATCACATGAGGTCATGCAATTATTCGCGTCCTAATTTGGGGACCTTATTGTGCCTGAGGTAGGCCTAAGCGACACATAGACTTGGAGAAAATTCATCCCAGCGTTGCCTTATTCCATTAATGCGAAAATAAGCGAAATCAATATTTCACTAAATCGAAATAATAATTATAAAGTGGCTAATGGCATTAAGCCTTATTACATCGAAATCTAATGAAATCTAATCTAGAAAGCAGTAAAGAACATTATCTCCTAGTCTACTTGATCCCCGAAGGACCTTCTCCATGTTTGTCTCTCTTGACTCCATCAATCACATTTCCCAAATCACGCATGTCGAGTAGCAAGTAAGCCATTGCCAACTTCCCTTATTCATCAGGATCCATGCCTTGACAATCCCAAAGCCTCTTTCTCATCTTCTCCTCTAGCTCCATTAGTCCTTTCTCTAGATATTCCAACCTCTCTGTCGACTTATTTGCGATCTCCTTCCATCCTCTGATCACCTCCATATCCACCTTATATTGTTCTAGATATTTAGCTTCATGTTCGAATACTCTTTTGCGTAGCCTCTTGTACTTCACCTATGCCTCAACCACCGCATCTATGATCCTATCTTTAAGATTGACCCCTGATTCGATTTTCCCGGCTATGTCTTCTTCCAACCATGAGAGATATTAGTACATATGACTGACGTGATACCTGTCTGGCTCAATAGTCTCTTCCTCCACGATGATCTTTTGGTTACACATGTGTTGGGCTTCAAACTTGAATGTGATGACATCTTCTTTGAAATCTGCTTTATATTGAACCATGCTGGAAACTCGAGATATGACTTGTTTCCTCCCAGCTTGCCTCATTTCCCTTATAGGAGCGTAAGGGTAGATGCCTCGCAGCCCAATCAGTACTAAGTGAGTGGTTCCTTTGGACATAATGATGAACTCGCTACTAGGAAACCACTCAAATATCTAATGCACTTGCTCGTCTGTCAGATTACTGAAAAAAGGCACCCAGCCTATAACATTTCCAAGATTTGCAAACCTGTCTAGAATGAATGTTATCTTCTTTGGATGATGACTGGCTATGTAGTTGTTCAGTGGCTTGTGTAGAAGCTCTTGGAGATAATCACCCCTCTGAATGTGTTCTAGCAGCTAAACTTGTAGCAAGAGATTACAAACCTCAAAGTGTCTGAATCCATGCTTGCACCGATCCAGAGAATGGTACATCTCAGCTAAGATCATCGGGATGATAGTGTATTTCTGCCCCTCGATACCCTCCATTAAGGTCCTAGCGACCATGGCTAAGTGAGTGTGAATTCTTCCCCCTTGCATTGGAAAGATCAACAAACCTAAGAAATTGACTATGAAGACATAGACCTGGCGGTGCACCCATCCCAAAGAGGTAATGACTAGCTCCTCATGATGCAGGCGATATGATATTCTATGGCCATATCGCTTATATAGAAATTCAATGGGGATATATGATTTTTTCAGGCAGACCAGTTCGTCATTCTTCTTAAAACCCAGCATCTTCAGAAAATCGTGTGGGGTGCGATTTTCTAACACTAATAGACCCGGACTATCCCATGGTAACTTAGCGAAGCCCCCTATTTTTTCCGGGAGAGGAGTCATTTGTATATTTTCAAATCAGAAAACGATTCTCTTTTCATCCCAGAACATGGTGGCTGCCTCAATTAGTCCCCTGTTGGGTTGAATATTCAGCAAAGATGGCAGGTTACCCAGTATTCTCCTTACATGGTTTCTGTCACAGGGTGCAAGGTTGTTCAACCAGTCAATTAGCAGAGGCAGGATATTCTGGACCATACCAATCCTAGGGATTTCGTGCTTCATTTTCTGAAACAAATAAAAGTTAGACCTTTCCCCCTTCATATTCGACTATTTACGCAATAATAATCAACATGTTGGCACGTTTTCTCCAAGTAATGCACATAATATGATGGTGTCCTTTGGGATTATGGAAATCCCGTTGGACTTTGGACAAGGTTCATCTAAGCGGGTTGATGTGTCAATGACGTCTCAATTCGTACTAGGTTTAGCATGATGCATGTACATTTCAAATCAAAGTATGGTTTCTAGAAGGGTCTAGACGGGTACTCTCAAGTGGGAAACTTGAGAGGGAAAGGCACGGGACCGTCGACTGCACCGCTGATCGAATAGTCTACCGCTAATAAGACTTTCCGATTTAAAATGGTATTTTTAGAAAAGCGCGGACACTCATCAAGCGCTGCTATATTGATAATAAGCACGAGTGGAGTATGATGCTGAAAGCATGCTTTATGCAAAAAGAGTAGCACGTTACCAGATATTTACACGATGAAAGTGCGTAAAAACAGTAAATAATATGAACAAGAGAAAGAAAAGAAAAAGGAAAGACAAAAGAAAGAAGTCGGTTTAACTGATAAAAATGTACGAGAACGTAATTAAATGAAGCAAATAGGGGGGATAGGGTGGGAGAGACATGATATAGAAGCCTTAAACAAGATAAAGGAAATGGAGAGGGGATGTATATGTCATAGCAGTTTAAGCAAACAAAGGAAATAGAGAGAGGATATGCATGTCATAACAGTTTAAGCAAGTAAGGGAAACATGAAGGGGATGTATCTGTCATAGCAATTTAAACAAATAAAGGAAAATAAGGTAAGGGATGTACATGTTATCAAATAATCCGTTAATCCACATAAGTCAACTTCAGTATGGTAAGAGCCTAAGTATATCCCTAGCAGAGTCGCCATATTGTAGCGCCCTTTTCTTTTCGAAAGCGGGTTTCGACATGTGACAACTCTTTTAAATGGGTATTAAAAGAGAAGAGTCGCCACCTAACGGTTTTTAAGGTGTGTTAGGTGATGGTAGGCTATAATTATGTATTTTAGTGGCTTATTGCACTCTAATTTACTGCATTTGAATTGAGTTTGAGCTTTAACTGTTAGTGTTTCGCACTTATTGTGTGTTTTATACCTTGTAGGAGTGATTTCGAGCTATGTAGATGTTATGGGATGAATTCATGCTATTTTGGAGCTTTGAAGTCTGAGTAAAATCCCAAGGATTAAGTTGGAATCGAGTTCGGGGATCAATGGACACTAGTGCATTCAAAAAGAGAAACGAAGAATCGAGTCGGACGTCACCAAGGTAGACAACCGCGCATTGGGCACGCAGTGGGTGTGCATGTGAGGAAGTGGACCATCCAAAGTGCGTGGCTTAATGTGCGAGCACCTTCCCAGGTGCGCGACCGCGCACGTCCTTCCCAGGAAAAGTCATATTTCATGAAGAAGAAGGTGTGTTTGTTTGAGCCCGACCCTACTTGGTATATATACATGGAAAAACGGTATTTTGAGAACTTTTGACATACTTTAGACCTAAGGAGTCTAAGGAGAAGTGGGAGAAGCAAGAGCATAGGGATTTCATCATTCAATCCACACTCAAGACAAGGGTTTGGATTGTTTTATGTTTTCCTTTAACTCAAACTTATTTGTGATGAATTCCTCCATATCTATTGAGTAATTCTTCTTTAGGGATTGATGGATTTGGTGTTTTGAAAATTGTTTGTGGATATTAACTCTAGTTTTTATGCATTGAATCGTTTTGGGTGTTTTAATTGTTGCATCTATTTTCACATTTTTATGTAATTGAAAGAGGTGTAACTTGTGATGTTTTTGCATTATCTTGTTGGTTTAATTCATTGATTCTTCTTAGTAATCAAAAGAGACTAGTTTAATTATTGTTTAGACCTAGTTAGGAGAATGATCGAAAGAGGTTCTCTTACAAACCAATCCACTACGAATTCTTGCATATCTTCACCGAGCTTAACTTAGTTCATATTGTGAGGTTGAACTTTAATCGAGAGAGGAGTTTCTACTGAACATTTGAACTAATAATAGAGTGAATTCGAGAGACTCGCTTGAACCTTAGAAGTGAATTAACTAGAGCTAAATCCCAGACAAGTACCTTGCACCTATCCAATCAACCTATATTTTCCCCCATTGATATCTTTCTTGCTCTAAAACGGAAACCTCAACTTTAACGGGAACCTCCAATGAGTTGGGTAAAGGTTCTTTGAATGGAGTTGCTGCTGAGTCTTTGCCTAGCTGCTAAGGATCCTCCTCTATTTTTATAATCTTCTCTCAATTCTCTCTCACTGTTCATTAAAGTATCTTAATCTCCTCCGCTTTCTATCCTCTAGTCTGTTTTTGCCGCCTCTGTCCTCTCTGTTTTTGTTTCCTAAAACTCCCATTTAGACTCCCATCTAGAACAGAAACGCAGATCCACTACTTCTCTCAGCTGATCTACTGTGTAATCCCTGTGATTTCAAGTTTAAATCGGGCTGTTAAAGGACTGTTTGTTGCTGAACTTGCTGCTTCAGTTTTGTTAAGTTCTGTTCATCTTCATCTCTATCTTTACTTGTCTAATTGTGGACTGTTTCGCTGCTGTTCAGATCTGCCACCCTCCCCTTTTTTATATTTCCTTTTTCTTCTTCTCCTTTCTTTCTCTCCCCTATACCTCGTCTCTTCCACTCCCGTCCCCCTATTTTCTGGCGCATTGATCTAGCCTAGCGGCGGTGGCGGCTGAGACAATTTTCCGGCGAGCATCGGGCAAAGCGGGCGGGAACTTTCAAAACATAGTTGTTGTGGACAACACCTTTCTCGGCACTCGTGGTGACTTCAGGTTCTATTGT
>AWOL01S0103763.1:0-12283 GCA_000715115.1 Nicotiana otophora | reverse complement strand
TTCAACAAGTTTTACCTCCCTAAGGGAAGTAACATCCCCTAAACATTTAGGAACAAGCCCCGAGAGTTGATTTTCACCAAAATTTATGCTACCCAAGTTCTGTAATTTACATAGGCTATCTCCAATGGATCCTGTAACTTATTGCTGGCCAGAGACAGTTGTTGTAGCCTGATTAAGTTGCCAAGTGTTATGGGTATTGATCCTGTCAAGTTGTTCTCATATAGAAACAAACATATTAAGCTGCTTAGTTTTCTAATTTCATTTGGAATTCTACCTTTTATTTGGCAATTGGAAATTAAAATCTTCTCAAGAGAAGTTGAAAGATTCCCAACTGAAGCTGGAGTACGGGTGTTCGTCGGTTGGTACGGTACGATATTTAGACATTTCGGTTCGATATTTTTGGTATTCGGTTTCTTAAAATAAAATACCAATATCGTACCTAATTAAATTTTGTATAGTTCGTTTTTTCTCCTTTCGGTTTTGCTTTATTCGGTTTGGTAACTTCGGTTTATTCGGTTTGAATACTAACTTGTGCATAGAGTTATAGACTGTAATATTCTAAATTAAAGTACTCAAAAGTACAAAACTAAAAATATTTGTTGACAAAAATTTTGTCCAAAACTAGCAAATATCAACTCAGAGAGAGAAAACTCGAATAAATTTGATCATTAGAAATGTCTTGTTACTTGCTTAGAGTTAACTGACGAACTTAGAGAATAACAGAAAGTAAAATTTTAGATTTTTATATTTATATTATAATTAATAATATGTGTATTGTGTAATATAATATATATTTCGGTACGGTATCGATATTTCGGTATTTTATTTTAAAATACCAAATACCATACCTAATACCAATATTTTTTAAAACTTAAACCAAATATCATACTGAATACTAAAATATAGAATACCAAATATCAAAATTTTCGGTTTCAGTACGGTAATTCAGTATTTACTAAATTATGCACAGCCCTAGCCGGAAGCATACCATTTAGAGGGTTAAAGGAAAGACTAAGTTCTTTAAGATTTCTACAATTCATCAAGGAAGTTAAGAAGCTGAGTTCCTGAGAAGACTGGTCACTGCTTAATTAAATTATTCTCCATCAAGTTTAGAGTCCCTTGGAGTGTCAAATCTCCAAGATAGTTGGGAATCGATCCGTACAATTTGTTTAGAGAAAGGTATAGAACAGTAAGTTTTGAACAATTTGAGAGGGAATGAGGTATAGTCCCAACAAGGTTAGTTAGGCGACCTAGATAAAGAAGTTCAATGTTGGGAAGCATAGCATCTATATTCAATGGGTGGTTCCCAATAGATTATTGTTTGACAAAAAAATATAACTTTCGGCTAAAACTATTATATTTATGTAATAATGGGTTAAACCTAGTTAGTGATAATATCTCTAGATGCGAATCTTAAAAATATGTGTGAGGTGGGACATATCCAGTAAAGGGTTGATAATAACAAGCATTAAATAGTCATAAAGTATAAGTCATAATGAAAAAGTGGCTGATAATAAATAGCAATAAATGACATTTGAGTAAATAGGAGGAGTGATTCACCCAATAAATAATGACCTAGGTGATTATTCCTTCTGGCAATGATGAATGATAGACAGATCTTAGAACATTCGAAATCTTCTTGGATCTGATGGAAAAATGTAGGATAATATGAACAAGAACTGTGATAAAAAGGTATTATTTGTATCTTTTCAAAAGAGAGCGAGAGAGAGAGAGAGTATCTTTTTTCAAAGTCTGCTCTTATCACCATAAATATCACATGCCCATATTCCTTATCTTTTTTCCTATTTATTTGGGACATACCCCCAATAAATTCTAATTGTACAAGTACAAAGAATATCCAATGAAATACTCTCTTTAATATCCTACCCTAATAAACTAGCCGTTACAACACTTTTTGTAATGCTCAACATCGACCATTTTTTGCATCTAGCCCATGGGCTTTGCCATCTCCTGGTCGACGTCGGCTGACTCTTTCTTGATGTTACCTAGTCCCAAATACTGAGACAGATTTCGACCTATACAGTTAGTCCCTCCGCTTATTAAGGTCGACCCCAGACGACCTTGATGAGCGGATTCTGTTTATCGTGTTTGGCAAAATTGGGCGAGTAGGTCGAGTAGTGACGTTTTTAGACGGGATGACGACGTGAACTTTCGTAGGCCTCGACTTTCGAGGTCACATCGTTTCTATTCCAAGATGACGTTATGACATCATGCGTCATTATGGTGCATTTTTTTGATGTTTTGCGTCGTTTCCCGGGCACCTGCCGTTTCGATACCAGCGCTGGGTAATGGTGGCATGATTTCTCAATTTTGACGCTTTAATTCGTATAAATAGGGAGATGAGGACATTCGTTCGTGTTTTGCATATTCTTCATATCGAATCTCTTTGTCTTCTTCTCCTTACTTCATGTTGCGTATCCTCTTTACTGGTCTTAGCAATTCTTGTTGCTTCTAATACTTCCTTTCCTGAATATCCTCTCTAAATAATATGGATAATGTATCCTCTATTTTTGTTCCTTCTTCCGCCGCGGCCAGGTCTGCTCGGTCGTCGGTCTCTCCTGTCGCTACCTCAGCATCGATTTTTTCTCTGCCCGTAAACATATCGACAACAGAGCTTCCGGCTTTCCCTTTGCATCATCTAGTGGATGAGGAGGAAGAATCATCACCGAACGGTGGGAATTTGGTTCCCCGTAAGAGGAGATCGTTAGATGTCGGTGACGGGGTCACCCAGGCTGTGGATTCAGTAAGGGGTGATTTCGTCATCCGTGAGACGGTGGCAATAGTGCTTGAAGATGACATCGAGTCATCGTCTGAGATTCCGCCATCGGCTGAGGTCGCAGAGGGCCTGTCCCTCCCCGATGTCATGATGGAAGATGATGGGCCGTCTGCAAGAGTCTTTGATATTTTAAGGCAAGAAGAGCCATCGGCCTCGCGACCGGCTGATGGTCCTTCTTCGCTGGCCAACAGGAAAGGAAAAAGCATTGCCGAGGATGGCTACGAGACGAGCTCTGATATTGACGCCGATGTGGTGAGGATGATGGGGGAGGGTTTTACTCGACACGAAGTAAGACTGGAGGGGTCCACGCGGACCATTGTGATCCCCATGGATCAAGATTTGTTGGTAAATACGGAGAACGTGGTTCCTTCCCTTGGTCCCCTCTGTTCTGACGTGGAGGGTAAAACCCTTGAAAAGTTGGATGACGCTACCTTATCAAGGATCATAGTCAGCCTCTCTCTCAGGGTAAGCCTCACACCTTCTTTCGTTTTTGTTTGTCAAGTTCAATGTTTAGGCTTCGTTCTTACTCTCCGTTTTGAAAGCGCCCGAAGAGAGGAGAGGCGTAAGGCCATTTTTCTGAAAATGGAGCAAAAATACCACGAGTACCGTGGCAAGCACCGTGAGATTTGTAGGCGGTTTGGTGAGAGCAGCAATTTTCAGGCTCTCCGAGACGAACTGAAGGAAAAGGATGACGAGCTGGTGAGGGTCTTTGAAAAATGCTGCGTTCTTGAGGGGGAGCTAAGAGATAAAGAAGAGGAGCTTGAGGTTAGTAGGGGGGTCAAAGCCCAGTGAGGCGTTCTCTAAGCCGAGGTGGTCTCGTTGTGCGCCGAGCTCGAGGAGTATGAATTCAAAGCGGATGCTTTAAATGGAAAGGTCGTCGAGAAGGCAGTGGATCTTGAGAAGGCAGAGTTAGCTCGGTCGAGGGCTGTGAGGAAGGCGAAGGCTTTGGAGATCATAATCTGTATTCTTTGTTCCGAGCGAGAGAGTTCTTTGGAGATGTCCAGACTTAATGAAGAGCGACTTGATGAATGGATTGGAGAATTATAGAAAGAGGCTTCTTGCCTTTGTGATCAAATCGTCGCTCTTGATGCCGAGAAGGCACAATTACTGGCTCGACCATCCTCTTCCCGCACTTCTAATTTCCTGATGTTCCTCGAGATTTGTACGAGGGGTGGATTCATGCCGAGGACCAGCTGGATATATTTAGAGATCTGATGAGGGCGGGAACTATTTCAAATATTATCCTCGAGGATGCTTGTGTTAAGGCACGTGGAGCTCGGGTCGCTTGTGGTTACGATCTTGCTACACCGGAGGCCAGTGGCGA
The DNA here is from genome assembly GCA_000715115.1 of Nicotiana otophora. Lineage (NCBI taxonomy): Eukaryota > Viridiplantae > Streptophyta > Magnoliopsida > Solanales > Solanaceae > Nicotiana > Nicotiana otophora. The sequence continues at coordinate 8,162 of AWOL01S0103763.1, read as the reverse complement.
TGAGGGGTATGCGGGCGTGGATCGGATTGAAGAGGACGCTTGGTATGAGTATGAGTATACTAAGGGCGATGGTGATGGTGAAGGGTAGGGGTGCTTATCTGGCGGATCAGGCGGATAATTACACTTAACGGTTTGACTTAATGGTTATCGGATTATAAATGTAGTAATCCGCTTGCCATCCAATAAGACAACGAACGGATTGGTATCAGATTAACACTTATCGGGCGGTTATCGGCTAAACCAAATAGAAATTTTTTGAACAATCATTCAATCAATACCAAACAGTTTCAAATCAATACCAAAATTTTAATACCATCTAAGATCTAACCAAACTGTATTTTCTAATTGAAGAATCTTCAAGACTACTCATACTGTCATATACGTATTAACCAAATTTTTAATACCATCAAGACTACTCATATAGACATACACGTATTAATCATTGAGATTTTTATTTTTTGACTTTTTAGTTCTCAGTTCAAGAGAGAGACAAGACTGAGGACTTCTCTATCTCTAGTGGCTGCAAACAATTGAGAACTAGAAAATAGAAATTTGGGATTTAGCCATTTAGGGTTTCAATAGTACTTTATATACATAGGGATAAAAGTATAAATATAAAAATTCTTAGCGGACTAACAGTTTACCCGATAAGAAAATTGAGTAATCCGCCCCCAAATCATTAAGCCGTTAATTATAAAATCTCAATCCATTCACCATCCATTACACCGATAATTTGATACCAATAAGCCAATAAGTAATCGATTCGATTAACGGTTACGGTTCAGTTTTGAGTAGCCCTAGAGACTACGGATGATTTTCGAAATGTTGTAGGCTCAACAGGCGAAAATAACACAGTTGATGAATCAAAGCCACGCCCCCAACAGGGTCGAGCCTGAACAATCCCAGGAAAGCACCCGAAGAGACAAACAAATTACCGAGAGACCCGGTGAAGCTGAGCCTCGGGTAAATCCCGAGGTGATGAAAATTCTCGAAGCACTAACGAAATGGGTAGAGTCGGGTGAGAAAAATATTGAGGCTAGTGATAAGAAGATGGAAACATACAACTCCAAGGTTGATCAGATCCCGAGAGCACCCCCAATATTGAAGGGACCAGACTCCAAAATATTTATCCAGAAGTCCTTTCCTCCGAGCGCGGTACCAAAGCCGATCCCAAAGATATTTCCTATGCTAGACATCCCCAAATATAATGGGACCACAGAGCCAAATGAGCATGTGACCTCCTATATATGCACAATCAAGGAGAACGGTCTGGAAGATGATGAGATCGAGTCGGTGTTATTGAAGAAGTTTGGGGAGACTTTGTCCAAGGGAGCAATGATACGGTATCACAACTTGCCCCCAATTCCATTGATTGATTTGCTATGCATGAATATGCTTTCGTAAAGGCCCATGTCAGGGCCATCAAGGTCGAGACCAGAAAGTCAGATCTTTTCAAGGTCAAACAAAGGGATAATGAGATGCTCAGGGAGTTCATATCGAGGTTTCAGATGGAAAAGATGGACCTATCATCNCGGATTGGTATCAGATTAACACTTATCGGGCGGTTATCGGCTAAACCAAATAGAAATTTTTTGAACAATCATTCAATCAATACCAAACAGTTTCAAATCAATACCAAAATTTTAATACCATCTAAGATCTAACCAAACTGTATTTTCTAATTGAAGAATCTTCAAGACTACTCATACTGTCATATACGTATTAACCAAATTTTTAATACCATCAAGACTACTCATATAGACATACACGTATTAATCATTGAGATTTTTATTTTTTGACTTTTTAGTTCTCAGTTCAAGAGAGAGACAAGACTGAGGACTTCTCTATCTCTAGTGGCTGCAAACAATTGAGAATTAGAAAATAGAAATTTGGGATTTAGCCATTTAGGGTTTCAATAGTACTTTATATACATAGGGATAAAAGTATAAATATAAAAATTCTTAGCGGACTAACAGTTTACCCGATAAGAAAATTGAGTAATCCGCCCCCAAATCATTAAGCCGTTAATTATAAAATCTCAATCCATTCACCATCCATTACACCGATAATCTGATACCAATAAGCCATCGGTTCGGTTAATTGTTTCGGTTCGATTTTGCACAAGCCTAGTGAAGGGGCAGATGGGGATGGCCTAGGTGATTAGATCGATGGCGCTGCTGGGCTTAGCGATGATTAGTAGTTTTTCTTTTCCTTCTTTTTGTTTTGCCGCAAACTTGTGCATTTCTTTTGGGCGTCTTTTCGAGCATTTGTAAAAAATATTCTAAGTATGAAATACCGGTTTTGTTGTTTGTTCCTGATTCTTTTTCTTTGGTTCGAGCTTGTATGCTTTTTTATCTTATTGCCTAGTTGCCTTGGTTTCTTTAGTCGTAATCACTTAGCTCGAGAATATATCCTTAGTTTAATTACGGTCGCGGGTCGAAAGGTGTTAGTTCGATTGAGGTCGAAACAAAACCTAAGTTTGATTATGGCCGAGGGTCAGTAGATGTCTGTTCGAACGAGGTCGAACATATTATATGTTTCGTTATGGTCGAGGGCCGACTAGGTGTTGATTCGAATGAGGTCAAATATAACCTAAACTCAGTTATGGTCGAGGGCCGGTTAGGTGTTGATTCGAACAAGGTCGAATATAACCTATACTTAGTTATGGCCGAGGGTCGGTTAGGTGTTCCCCTAGGTGCGGCTTTTGTCGGCCCTGTGATCCTTAAGGCAACGTTGCCTTGGTTTTACATTTGGAGAAATAGAAATAAACTTCATGCATTTGTGCTTTGTTCATACACTTGGAGAAATTTACATATTTTTTCGGGTGTTGGCTGGCATTTTAGTCCCAGTCCTAGTCTATCCAGTCCCTTCATTGGTCGATCTGAGGAAGTATTGAGAGGTCGAGCAATGAACTAGCCGACCTGTAAGCACTTCAACATGAAGTGTCCCTTCCGTCACCTCATTAAAAACCTTCTTGAGAAAAACTATTGGGACAAATTTCAAGTGAGGGAAAAAGAGTACGACTTTGAGGATGTTTTATCTCTTAAAAGATCAAGTACTTGAGGTATGCAATATTCCAATTGTTTGGTAGTAGCTTTCCTTCCATTGTTTTTAGTTGGAATGACCCTTTGTTCGATGTTGCCGTGATTTTGTACGGGCCGTCCCAATTTGTTCCTAGTTTACCTTCTCGTGGGTCTTTGCTCGCTTGTGTTTTAGCTTTAAGCACGTAGTCCCCGAATTTGAGTGGCCTGATCTTTGCCTTTTTATTATACTAGTTTTCTGCTTGCTGCTTTTGGGCGATCATCCTTACGTAGGCCATATCTCTTCGTTCTTCGACCTCATCGAGCTTTTTCCTTCTACTTTCATCGTTACTAGGTCCGCTTTCGTGGAAGTATCTTAGGCTGGGCTCCCCGATTTCGACCGGTATTACTGCATCAGTCCCATAGACCAATGAGTAGGACGTCTCTCATGTGCTTATCTTCGGCGTTGTTCGGTAGGCCCATAGTACTTCTGGTAATATTTTCGGCCACAATCCTTTAGTGTCTTTGAGTTTCTTCTTTATGATATTCAGTATCGACTTGTTGGAGGATTCTACTTATCTGTTGCTCGCGGGGTGGTATGGCATTGAGTGTATTATTTTGATGTTCCATTTTTTAAAAACCTCAGCGACCTTTTTTCCCGCAAATTGGGGTCCATTGTCGCATCTGATCTCTTTGGGGAGACCAAAAAGGCATATGATGTTTTTCCATATGAAGGCGATCACTTCCTGTTCACGTATTTGGGAAAATGCTCATGCTTCTACCCATTTAGGGAAATAGTCTGTTAAAACCAAAAGAAATCATACGTTACCTCATTTTGTCGGGAGGGGCCCACGATGTCCATTCCAGGAAGTCACTAAGTGTAGGTGTTCTCCTGCTTGGTGAATCATTGGGGAATACTTATGGCATTGCTCGCATTTTTTCACGAAATTCGCAGCCTCATTTTTCATGTTGGGCCAGTAATACCCTGCCCGTATGAGGCATCTGACCAAAGCCCGATTGCCGGAATGAGTTCCACAATGGCCTTTGTGTACTTCATCAAGGACGCTCTGCGTCTGATTTGGGCCCAGGAATTTTTCCAGAGGGCCGTCGTACGTCCTCTTGTACAGGTCGTTGTGAATGATGTTGTACTTTGCTGCTTGCATTCGTAATTTCTTGGCTTCTTTTTTATCAATTGGGAGTACCCCGTCCTGCAAGGATGTAACAATACGGTTGCGTCAATCCCAAGTCAGGTTTATGGTTCTTACCTCGATTAGGTCTATTGATGAATTGAAAATATGGACTACGCTTCTGTCTCCTATTGTAATGTTTTGGTGGCTGCGGCTAATTTGGCGAGGTTGTCTGCCTTGGTATTCTGTGCTCGAGGGACCTGGTGGAGTTGACATTCGTCGAACTCGGGTAGCAGCTTGCAGATTTCGGTCTGGTACTTTTGCAACCTTTGTTCCTTGATTTGGAAAGTCCCTGTGACTTGGTTGACCACGAGTTGAGAGTTGCAGTGCAGTCTTAGATGCTTCGCTCCGTATTTGAGTGCTAGTCTTAATCCTGCAATTACGGCCTCATACTCAACCTCGTTGTTAGTCATGTACGAGAATCTTATAGACTGACAAATCACTTTCCCTGTTGGGACTTCGAGTACGAGTCCCAACCTGGACCCTGACATGTTAGACGCGCCGTCAGTGTACAGGACCCAGAGGTATTGCATTTGTGGAGAAGCGTGGACGACTTCCTTTTCGACTTTGGGCATTATTTTTACGCTGAAGTCGGCGCTGCCCGACAACTCGGGTTTATGCAAAATGCTTCTTAGGGGGAAAGTCGTGACGACCGAGATGGGGTGGCATTGAAAATATGGTCTAAGCTTTCGTGAAACTATGACTAAGGCCAGAGCCAGTTTTTCGAGGTGGGGGTATCTTGTCTCTGCGTCGACTAGTGTTTTGCTAATGTAATAGATGGTAGACTGCATACCTTTATTTTCCTGGACCAGGACAGACCTCACAGCTACTTCAGACACGGCGAGATAGACGAGGAAGTGCTAACCCAGTTCTGGTTTTGAAAGGAATGATGGCGATGACAAGTACACTTTTAACTCCTTCGGGGCTTGGGCGCACTCAGGGGTCCATTGGAGGCCGTTATCCTTTTTGAGTACGTCGAAGAATTTATGGCACCTATCAGATTATTGCTAATTGAACCTTGAAAGGGCGGTGATATGGCCAGTCAACCTCTGAACCTGTGTTTTGGTGGTCAAGTGTTCTGGTATCCCTTCGATGGCCTTGATTTGGTCGGGATTGACCTCGATACCTCGTTGTGACACTAGGAAACCTAATAATTTTCTTGAGGCCACGCCGAATGCATATTTTACGAGGTTCAATTTCATTCTGTATTGCCTGAGTATACCGAAGGTTTCTCTCAAGTGGTCGATATGATCTTCTTTCCTTTTGGATTTGACCAATATGTCATCTATATAGACTTCCATCATTTTACCGAGTTGGTTTTTGAACATCCTCGTCACCAACCTTTGATAAGTCGCCCCTGCATTTTTTAGCCCGAAGGGCATGACCCTGTAGTAGTACGTCCCCTGATGGGCGATGAATGTGATTTTTTCTTGATCCTCTTCCTCCATAAGGATCTGATTATAGCCCGAGTAAGCGTCCAAGAAGGTTAGTAGTTCATGCCCGACCGTTGCGTCGATGAGCTAGTCAATATGGGGTAATGGAAATGAATCCTTGGGGCATGCTTTGTTCAGGTCAGTGAAGTCTATGCACATCCGCCATTTTCCATTCTTCTTTTTCCCCATGACTACGTTGGCGAGCCATTGGGGGTATTTCGACTCCCTGACGGAGCTATTTTCCAACAATTTTTCTACCTCTTCGCGTACTACGTCATTAATTGCAGAGTTGAACTTATTCCTAACCAACCTCACCAGAGAGTGGAATGGATCGACGTTCAATTTGTGTGTGGCGATCTCCTTTGGAATACCTGGCATATTGATGTGTCGTAGAAATGCGACACTTTTGATACTAATTACATAGACTTTAGTTCATCTTTTAAAGCATTATAAGTCATTTCTTATGTAGTTTTGGTGTTTTGCAGGAAACCAGACTTTAAGAGCCAAGAACATGAAAAATAGGACAAATACCTATGGAAAGGCAGAAATGCGGCAGGACTGTGACTGCAAAAGTGATGTGCTAACCGCAGACCCATCGCAGAATGAAGCAGAACATCCTAGTTTCTGAGAGTCAAGTCTTCGATCCATAGTGCGGTCGCGTAACTCTTATGCTGACCGCATAGTGATCGCACAAATGCAAAAGGAGTTCCAGTGAAGATGAATTTGGGATACGTTATGCGGTCGCGAAATCAATATGCGGATCGCATAGCCATAATGCGATGGAAACTGGAAAGCTTTGTGATCAATTTTTCGGTGACAAATGAAGATGTGCGGACCGCGAAAGCGTTCTGCGACCTATACTGCGGTCACAGACATGATCTGCAGGGTCATTTTTGTCACTTTTTAACCACGACTTTTAGACCATTATAAAAAGAATGATTAGCGTTTTTTAGACCATCTTGTCTGAAAAAGAGGTTACACTTAGAGCATTGAATACACCATTATTTTAGAAGTTTTTGAGAGAGAATCCAAGACTTTATTCTCTTTGTAAGCTTTATGACTTTATTTATTACTTTATTCTTGTATTCTAGTATAAGTAGCTAACTTTAAATACTAAGGTTGTGGAACCTAAGTGGGTGTAATGTTAATGGGTGTTTACCATTGAATATATATATATATATATATAGCGGTTGGTTGATTTCTATTCATTTCTTATGCTTCATTTATGGTTGATGGTTGCAAATATTGACTAGTGCTATTTGACTCTATANGTTTTTGAGAGAGAATCCAAGACTTTATTCTCTTTGTAAGCTTTATGACTTTATTTATTACTTTATTCTTGTATTCTAGTATAAGTAGCTAACTTTAAATACTAAGGTTGTGGAACCTAAGTGGGTGTAATGTTAATGGGTGTTTACCATTGAATATATATATATATATATAGCGGTTGGTTGATTTCTATTCATTTCTTATGCTTCATTTATGGTTGATGGTTGCAAATATTGACTAGTGCTATTTGAATCTATATTTACTTGGAAAAGTGGGTTAGGGTTTGGTAGAATTGAATAGCAAGAACTCAAGGCTTTAAACCTTGTTTAATATAATCGCTTAGGGATAAGAGGATTCTACTTGGCATAAATTAGTTGCTCTTAATTGTAACTCTTTTATATTTGAGAAAATCATAAAGAGGAAATACTACCTAGTAATTGAAAAATATTGGGTAGTCATGTAGGAACTATTTGCATATCAAAGGACCTTCCATTAGAAATATATCATATTAACACCGATAGTATTACATTCCATTGATGGGGACACAACCTTGGTTTCTTAATTAAATTAATCTAATTCTCTTAACAAAATAGTTGTTCTTTGCAATTCATAATTACAAAACTCTTTTTAAACTAATAGAGTAGAACTACGACTTAAGTCAAGTTTCACACTATTCAAGTAACCTTTTCATACCTATTCCCTGTGGGATTCGACCCCAACCTAGTTGGGTTATTATATTTGACACTGACCTCCTTACACCATTTATATAGGTATAATTTGAGCGTATCAAATTTTGGCATCGTTGCCGGGAATACGGTTTTGAAATTACTAACTAGTGTGCTTTAATTTATGTCTTCTTCTATTCCATCACACTTTTCTTGCTTTGCTTGGTGCCATTAGGTAAACATGGGCGAGCCGGAAGAAGAGAATGTGTTTCCGGATATATATGAGTATATTGAGGATACAAATGCCATTGTCCCTCCAAGAGTTGATGTTGCTACCTTCAAAGTGGAATACAGTCTAATCCTAATGCTAAAGGCAAAAGGGTTCTTCCTAAATTCCACTGGTGATGATCCGACACAATATCTCAGGAATGTTTTGGGTGTGTGTGCAATGCACAAGCAGAATCATGTCTCAGATGATGCCTTAAGGTTAAGTGTGTTCAAGTATTCTCTAACTGGAGAGGCAAGACAGTGGATCCAAAATCTACCTCCTAATTACATCCATACTTGACCCGAACTTGTCCGAGCTTT
>AWOL01S0103747.1:1473-27080 GCA_000715115.1 Nicotiana otophora | reverse complement strand
TTGGCTCAAATAGTGGCTTCCCAGACCTAGAGGTCAAATGTTGCACCCACTTCTTCCAGTCAGCCAAGGGATTCTACTGGTTCCAGGGTGAATAGGTTTCTCCAATTGGATCCTCCAGTGTTCACGGGTACTAACCCAGAGGAAGATTCCCAGTATTTCATTGATGAGATGCACAACACTCTCAGAGTTATGCGTGCTACTGAAACAGAGGCAGTGGAATTGGCCTCCTACCGCCTAAAAGAGGTGGCATATTCTTGGTTTGAACTGTGGGAGGAGTCCCGTGAAGAAGGGAGCCCTCCGGCAAGGTGGGGTGAGTTTGATGATGCCTTCATTGATCATTTCTTGCCTGCCGAGACTAAGGCAGCCCATGCTGCTGAGTTTGAGAACTTGAGGCAAGGTAGCCTGAGTGTGTGGGATTACCATATGAGATTCGCGTACCTATCTAAATATGCTATTTACATGCATATTTAGACATGAACACATTTTCGTTTAATTAATGATAATATGTATATCTCTATTCGTGGATGAGTTTGGGTAGAATAAAATCTAACAGGCTTGCTCAGTCGGGTTCACTCGGCTGAGCGTCGGTCGCGCTCCTCAATTTTGGGGCGTGAAAGGATCACATCGCATTAGGCTGTGATCAAATGCTGGACTGTCAGAGTAATACATCGACTGCAACCTATAATGCAAGCATTACCATCCATAATTATTTGGGATCTTTGAAAAAGAAGAAACAACTACAAGCATGGGGATACAGTCACTGAAAATAGGGTGATTTACCAGATTTCATCCACTCTTCAATCACTTATCAAATACAGGAAACCTGCCATTCAGCAAGTCCCTCATAAATGGCCAAATCAGATTGAGTTGCTGGAGAAATACCCTCAAAATTTGCAGATTACTAAAGTTATATGGGAATACCCAAGCCCAGGGTGGGTGAAGGTTAACACATATGGGGCTTCTAGGGGCAATCCTGGAAGAAGTGCTATTGGTTTTGTACTGAGCAATGAGAAGGGAGATGTGATATATGCATATGGCAAGGAAGTGCGGGAGGGGACAAATACAGAAGCAGAGGCAAGGGCAATATTGGAGGCTATGAGGTACTATATAGAACATGAGTACATTCTTATTGACTTGCACACAGATTCAATGTTGATAAAAAATGTTGTGAATGGAGAATGGTCTGTCCCTTGGAGTGTGGATGAATATGTGGAGAAATTAAGGAACTCATGGCATGATGCAATGTAACTGTGGCCCATACACTAAGGGAGGAAAATAGTTTGGCTGGCCATCTAGCTTACTATGCATTAGATGTTAGAGATATTGAGGCACACTATATTTGGGAGCTAGATATTCAGGGGAGGAGGATAGTAAATAATCACAAACTACAATGCCTGTATCTAAGAATAAGAGTTGCAAGCTTTTAGGAGGAGATGAGGTAACAAGGTGGATTAGCAGGCTGGAGGCAACTGGAGTAAAATCCTGTGAATATCATACTCAAATTTTAGAGGAGGAGAGCTTGATGGACTATTGTTTTTCTATTGAAATAGGGGTGATGAAGCTGGGAATCAAAATGAGAAGAGGAGGTCATATGGAATGTTGTGATCGAATCCTTTGGGAGGAGGTCATAGTGCACTGAGGTTTTACTAACATTATGTTCTTTTTTGCAGGAAACTTTACTATCACCATGCCTCACCTAGTGATTAAACTTCTATGGGTGGTATTAGCACTATGTGCTCATTCCCAGGAAGGGAGGTCACTGGTGAGTAGAAGCATGGAAGCATGGAGGATCTCCAGTACACAAGGGAATGAAACCTATCATTGGAAGGTACATATAAAGGAAAACAAAATACTGGAGATACAAGAGAAGACTACCCAGAATTTTCAGCATGACACTCATGGAAGATACCTCTTTGGCATCCAAATATGGGAACAACTAAGGAAACGTTACTGTGAACATGCTTTACTTATTGATACGACTTCAAAGGGTGGTATTAGCACCTAGTGCTCATTCCCTTGGAGAAAGATCAATAGTACGCATAAGCATGAAAACTAAGAAGGATAATCTTAAATTGAGTAATCTGGAACTCTTTTCCAGTTTCACATATCAATCACTACCTCACAATGTAAGCTGCAACAGTCAGATGATAGACATGAATAAAATGCAGCTTAATTTTCACAAAAGAAGAAACTCACTGGAGGAACACTTACTGCCCAGGTGCTCGTTTATCAGATATGATGTGGGATTTTGGTGCTCAGAAATGGGATCGATGAGTGTACTGTGGGAAATCTCAGTGCACTTCATAAACTATATATCACAGGAATGCTACCCAACAAATGTATTTTGCTAGAGCTCATACGCAGTCTTCATCAAACAAGACAAGTTCATCTATGTGCCAAAATGCTGGACCATAAAACAACATGAGGATGCGTGGGACTGTGTTATGTTTTATTATGTTGTAGGTGTTCTACTGGACCCTAAACATCATGAGGAAGGACTAATGACAGAGGATTGGAGTGGCAGAAGCAAAGATAGACAAGAGATGAAACTGGAAAATCAAAGGCATGGCATGACAAGAGACTATGCGATTAACGAAGCGACTTGTTATGTAGATGATCATAGGAGTTACACACGTAAGGAAGATGCAGATACAGGCTGGGACAGGCAGTTCAGAGCTTCACAACTGGATCCATTACGTGCATATTTGATATAGCAAAGGGAAATTGGCCAACTTTACAACAAAAGAAGATTACATATGGGCCTCAATTGTGAAGACTTAGCATGGCTAGTTTTTATTCGCTTTATTAGTTTGCATATTGTGATATCAGTGTTGAGTACATCGCTCAACCTTGATAATGGGAACTATGTACTCGTCAAAATTTATTTATTTCATCTTGTAAGACCTCCTGACACTTTGTTTTGGTTTTGAGTTTTATATATATAAAAACTATCCCTAGTCACCTCGCCTAGTGGATTTGCTAAAAGAAAAAAAGTTGTGCCTACGTGCCTGTATGACCACCCAATGTACCTGTCTCAGTACCTGCACAATTAGTGTAGAAGTGTAGTATGAGTACGTAAATCAATGTGTACCTAGTAAGTATCGAGTCTAACCTCAAAAAAGTAGTGGTGAGGGGTCGACATAGACACTTACTAGTGGTCCAGTAATCAAAGTACAATAAAAGTAGCCAGGTATGAATCATAGCAAGTATCAACGAAATCAAATATACGTATATAACATGATCTTCAACAGAATAATAAATACAAAATCCTCAAATATCGAATACTACCCCTAATGGAATATAAATGATCAATATCAGGTGCAAGTGTCATATTCCACTGAGAATACTCATATATGCACCGCGATATTACCCACGATTCTGTCGAGGCGAACGAACCGATCCCAAAAGAGTGATTGTAAAATATCCTGTTGTGGTCGTACGGCCCGATCCGTAGATGTATCTCATTATCCAGCCAAGGCGAATGGCTCGCTCCCATAATACCGCCGAGGTTGTATGGACCGATCCATAGATACATCTTATAATATTTCCGAGGTCGTACGTCCCGATCCATAGAGATATTTCATAATACTATTGAGCTCATACGGCCTAATCCATAAGAGTAGTGTTGAGGATATCAGCCGGATCCCATAAGAATAGTGAAACTTTTGACAGAACATCAGTCCAACTCGCGAATATATGTGCGAGTTAAGAAATAAAGAAACATTCGAACAAATAAGTTCAATACGGGAGTAATCCATAAGAGAAAGTATAATTTCCGCCGCTAATCAAGCAGCGCTCCAAGTTTCTAGAATAACAAGGGTCGATACTCTATGCAAATCTAGTCTCAGGCTAAAACATAAATTAAAACATTTAAACAGACAAGAATAACTCAAGTAGTACAGTTAAAACATGGTGTGAGTATAAGTCTACCTGGACATAATAAAAAATCTAGCATACACACAGACGCTCGTCACCTCATAAGTGTGTAGCTCCCATACCACATAGCATGTAGGAAATATAGCACCCAGGGAGGCATATTCCCTCCTACAAGATTAGACAGAAGATTTACCTTACTCCGAAATTCGATAATCGGCTACAACGCATATATAACACCTCAAATCAGTGCTAAGAGCTCCGAAACTAGCCAAAGAATGTGCAAACCAATCAAAACATACTCAAAAACTCACAATTTGAAACAAATCCTCAACCCATACGACAGTTAAACAAAGTCAACCTATGGACCCACGTGCCCGAATTCCGAAATTCTTGAAGATAATTATTACCTATAGCACCACAAACTCAAATATATAGTTTATTCCAAATTCCATGTCCAATTTCGTGGTCAGAACTCAAAAATACCATTTCTAGGTTTTCTTCAAAAATCTCACAATTTCTACAAATTTTCATGTTTAAATCCATATATAATCCACGTATTTAGCTCACAATAAGTAGGAATCACTTACCTTGTGATAGATGATGAAAATAGCCCTTCAAAATTGCCCTAAATCGCCTCAATAAGAGAGAAATTGAATAAAATAAGCTTAACCCCCGAGCTCAATGTTATAAAGCTTCTGCCATGCCCTTCATTGCACTTTGCGAGCCAATGATCGCATTTGAAAAATACTTTCCTTTCCCAAAGCTTCGCGTTCGCGGGAAACCCATCACATTCGCGATGGCCAAATCCTCCCCAGCCATGAGCCCCAACACTTCGCGTTCGCGGGCAACCTTGCCGCATTTACGAAGAGCAACCTTCTTAGATTTTTACTCCTCGCGTCCGCGTCCACCATGTAACGTTCTCATAAAAAACATCCCCATGGCCACCCAGTTCCTTCTCCGCGTTCTCGACTCCCCTATCGCATTCGCGTAGCACAAAATCAAGCATCCCAAATCCTTCATCGCGAACACGTTACAAACCACTCCCAATACTTTATTCAAACATATCCAAGGGATTGAAATGGAACGAATAACATCAAAACCAAAAATCGATGATCAAAATCCTTCTTTTAACGTTCAAACCTTCAAACTTCAGCCGAGCGCGTCCGAATCACAGTTAGACATTCCGGATTATGACCAAACTTCACACACAATTTTCGATCAACTAAATGAACCTATCCCAGATCATGGAACACCATTCGGGGTCCGATAATACCAAAGTCTGCTCCAAGTCATACTTAGCAAATTCACAAAATTTCAAAAAGCAAACTTCCGACAATAAGCATCGAATCGCTCCTGGGCCACGCGATACTCCACCCGAAAATATGCCCAAGTCCGAAATCACCTTACAAACCTACATGAACCTTCAAATCTCAATTCTGAGGTTGTTTACTCAAAACTCAAACCTTGGTCACCTCTTCTAACTTAAAGCTTCCGAATTGAGAATTACTCTCTTAAATCAACTTTGAACCTCTCAAAAAGCAAAACCAACCACATACGTGAATCATAATGCATAATTTGAAGAAACTCAAGGTCTCAAACCGCTGAACGAAGTGATATAGCTCAAAATTACCGGTCGGGTCATTACAATAGTACGAGCTTGTCGGAAGAGTAGTGAAGGATGACGGAAATGGAGAAAGGAAAGATGATCGTGGCACCACGTCGTAGGCCCCGTGCTGAGTAAACTAAGCTGGCCTACCTTGGTGGACCCTAACAATGTGATATCTACCTCTAGATAGGGTACCACTGAAACTACCATAGTGGCGAGGCCTCTTGTCGCTCATCATAACCTCTCTACCCTGGCTGCGAACACACTCTATCATCTAAGCTATCTCTACCGCTTGATTAAAAGTAGTCCCCATCTCTGACTCTCGAGCCATAGTAACCCCTGATTCCATAAGTTAGATGCTCAGTAAACCTTCTCACCTTCTCTGCCTTGGTGGGGATCAAGAAAGCTGCATGACGAGACAACTCTGTGAATCTCGCCTCTCAATCGGTCACTGACATACGAACCTATTGAAGATGCTCGAATTGGCCTCTCAACTCATCCCTTGTGGTGAGTGGAATGTACCTCTCAAGAAATAGATGTGAAAACTGAGCCTATTTAAGAGGAGATGAACCAGTTGTCCTGCCCAGATCATATGTTTGCCACAATCTCCTAGTCGCTCCTCTAAACTGGAAAGTAGTTAAGTCCACTGAGTTGGACTCAAAGTGTGGAGGAAAAAACCTTTGAAACCTCTCTAATCTCTTCTGCTCATCAACAAACATGGCATTCAAGGTCTCAGATCTAGCTACTACAATCAACTGCTCTGGAGTACGAGTGATAAGTGTCTGAGCTCCCCCTCCTACCTGAGATATGGCTGGAGCCACTAGAACTACCCCGACCTAGGTAAATGCATCAATGAAACTAACCATCTTGTCCATAGACTCCTGAAATACAGGTGCAACAATGAAACCCTATGGTTGTTGGGTCTTCCCTGGAGCCTCAATATGCTTATTTATGACTTGCTCCTCCACTTTCTCTAGAGGTGGGTTCGTTGTGACTGTCCTGTCCTGGCCATAGGCCCCGGTGGATGCTCCACCTCTAGCTGTAACAGTACGACCTCTAGCAGAGGATTTGGCCCTACCCTGGCCTCTCCCTCTCCCGGTCACAACTGGTAGTATTGCCCCTGCATCCTCTGTTGCTCAAGATGTGCGAGTCCTCACCATCTACGAGAGAATAGAATAGAAGGATTTAGACTCAAGTCAATAATTAACGCACAATGAGGAATGAAGAAAATAAAGTTTCCTAAAGTCCTAGAGCCTCTTAAAGATAAGTATAGAATGTCTCCACACCAATCCGCAAGACTTTACTAGGACTCCTTGTGAATTGCGAGATCATTAAAACCTAGTGCTCTAATATCACATTGTCATGACCCAAAATCTCACCAAAGGTCGTGATGGCGCCTAACCTGCTTGCTAGGCAAGCCAACACAATAACAATCATAATTCTAAAGCAGATTAATCAACTTTTAGCGAAATATTCAATATTATAGAAAATAGAACAATCTCAAGTATGAGAACATAGTTAAACTATTCAAGGCAGGGTCTAAATACGACCACAACTGCCAATATCGCACAAAACCCTGATATTACACTCATCATAAGCATTTTTTAAGAGTATACAAAAATATCAGAATACACTATATGTCTGAAGGAAATAGATAGACATAAAAGTTAAGTAGGGAGGGGGACTTCATGTGCTGTGAATCGATCAAGTAGAGTAGCTCACCACAAAATGTCCGCAAGAACTCCTACTGACTCGGATAAATGCACTCCCATCAGCCTCAGAACCTGCACAAAATGTGCAGTTATGAGTACAAAATACAGTACCTAGTAAATATCAAGTCTAACCTCGAAGAAGTAGTAGCGAGGCTCACTGGAATCAAATAAGCAGATGAGAGAATAATCCAATGATCATCAATAAGTATGAAGGCTAAAAATATAGCTCACACGAAATTTAGTCATGCTTTCCAAATAATAGAAACAAAATAAGATATCAACATCTCAAATCTTGACTAAAAACATGATACCAATCAACAATTCCTTCATCAATTTATAGCATGAGTTTAAGAAAATATACATATACATGCTCAGGATTTCTTTCTCAATAACGCACAATACAAATCCATGTGCTTGACACATGCCACGTGTCCAACAAACACCAAGAGAATCACGGGTGTCTATGCTCACAGGGCCCAAGATAACATGGGTAATCACCAGACTCCGGAGGGACAAATCCTTAATCAAAGTGTTGGTTATTTATTTAATGATCATCAATCAATCAATCGTTGTGGCACACAACTCGATCTAATCATAACATCATTAATCAAATCATCAGTACCAATATCCGCTCAAGTGCCCGTAGTGCTAAAATCCTTAACTTTCCTCAATAACCACTATATCCACTCATGCATATATTTAATAAATGATTTTACAAAAGGGGCACAAGACATGATAATAAGAATGTGGATACAAGCTCAAATGGCTAAGCGGTGGCGATGACAAATCATGTAAGTCAATTGATCACAATAGCTCAATAAGTTATTCAATATGTTCTAGCTTAATTACATTATCACTAGTCAATTAGGCCATAGAAACAATCTAAATCATGGAGAAAATAAAGCAAGTATATGACTATAAATTTATAAAAAAGTTCGACATGACAAAGTAATCCTCATATCAAATCAACAAGTCATAACCTAGGCATGCTCCTAAATCATGAATATAAAGTATCACATAGTCATCAAATCAATTTGAACATCAAAAACAACTTCACATAATTCAATAAAATCACAACTCGAGTCAACAATACCAGATAAGATCCAAACCTAGCTACGCATATATGCTCGTCACCTCGCATATACGTGGCTCCTAAATCATGAATCAAATAGTAATTATATCACCTATATAGAGAATTTCCTCTTACAAGGATAGACAAGAGACTTACTCTCATGCCCCAACCTTGGGGAGCTCGATCGGCGCTCAACCGAGATATCCCAGTCAAGCAAGCCTACTTGATGCCCTCTACCCGACCTTACCCATGAATAATTTGAAAAACTAACAAGAGGTAGACAATGAGAGGATAAAAGGATACAACACCAATTTACATTACTTGTAGAAGTTTTGTTAGTAATTATCAAAATATTACAAGTTCAAACCTTAAAAGTGGAAACGTGTCCGATAACTATAAAATTTTTAGTTTATTTTTCCAATCAAAATATAACCCACAGCACGTCTACGGAGCCTCTAAGTGAACATGGGTACAGTATGGAAGTTCCGGTGTCAAGGCCCCGGCTATACCTCAAAATACAATGTACAAGGATTACGATGACACAAGGCTCCGGAATAGAGTAGGGCTCAACCAGTTGAGAAGAGGGTGTGCTGCTAGCAATTACCAGTGTCGCCTGCTGTGGAACCACCTGCATCCATTAAAGATACAGTATTTCCGGTAAAATGAACGTTAGTACATATGGAATAGTACTAGTATGTAAAGCTAAATACCCTTACATGGAATGGAATGTCAACATAAAAGGAAAGAAACATGGAAGCAATAAGTAAATCAATGATATGTAAATGCCTAGTTAAAACAAAGTAAACCTTCAATCAAGAATTATGATTTTAGGTTGGGAGATCCTTAGTACCGACACACCACCATGCACATGGCATGGAGCCCGATCTCTGCATGATCGACTAAGCCTTCTCACCCCAATGTATGAGGGTGGATTTAGAAACACAATATCACCATGTGCACGGCATGGCGTCCGATCTTCGCCCGATCGGCTAGGTCGTCTTACCACAATACCATATGGTTCTATATGTCCTTGCTAGATATCAACTCATCCCAATCAAAGGGAATAACTTCAATATAATATAATAGGGACTCACCCCGCAATTAACTCCTACACCAGCACTTGTAGTTTCGGGCCTGGGCATTTATAACCCATCCTTCCTCGGTGATCTAACGATATTCCCAAAAATAATTATCTCATAAAAGAATCATATATATTTCATAACCTTTCATACTTCCTTTCATTTCATTTGCACTATTGGCCTCACATGTAAATCATCATTCTTGGCACGATGGTAGAATTTCACATTTCATACTTCCCTTTCTTTGCATTCCATAGATCATCTTAAAACATTCAATGACATTTGAAACATTGGGAAAAATCATAGCTACAAAGCATAAGCATGTAAGAATTCAAAACAAATTAGGAATAAGCACAAGAGAAGAGCATAGTGAGTTACAATTTGAAACATTAATTTAAAATCATAGGCCATTGGGTGAATTAATCATTAGAAACAATCCGGTAATAGAAGTAGAAGCTTGAACAAACCATGCTTGTGGTTTACAAGGAATTCATGAAATTCGTTTCCATGGAAGGAGTTTAGCCATGATACCTCGATTAAACTTTCCTTAGAATCACTACGGCATTCCACTACTCTTAGCAATTCAATCTACATTAACATAGTCTAATTTAACCATCATTAGAAGGAAATCTGATTATATATGTCTTTTAAGCATTTCGCCAAATACCTAACATGCGAATTCAACTACAAGATTTGACAATGGAGTTCCTCCACCCCATAACCCATTCCCAAGATAATAATCAATCCCCAAGAGTCCTACAACACCCCCACAACCTTTACTGGCACATGCATGCCCATCTATACTCTCCCAACTCAAGAATCACACCTCCTACTCTTCACATTCAACCCAAATTTTGAAATTGAGAACTAGGGATAAATTCTTACCTCTTTTGTAGAAGACCTAGTGAGATTTGCTTCTTGAATGTCCAAGGCTTGAGCAAGAACTTGATGTAGATGTGAGATCTTTTTATTAAAGGAGGGAGGTTTAAAGTTTCCAAATTTTCAACATCCGAGCCGGGTCTGTGATCGGAGAATGTACCACAGAACCGCTGTGTGGTCTGCGCAATGGATCGCGAAGTTGAGCTCCAAATCGGAATTGACCTGTTCAAGTCTGTGACTGATTCTACGGTCTGCAGATTGATTCCGCGATCGCATACTGGACAGCAGAATCTTCTTCCAAAATTCCTCATGCTAATTATGCGACTGGTCTGTGGTCCACAAAATAGTTATGCGGTCGCACATTGGACCGTGAAATGACCCTCAAAATTAAACTTCTCCTAGTTCAATCCGCGATAGCTCTGCGGTCAGTGGAACGGATCTGCGATTGCAAAATGGACCGCGTAATTGCCATTTTTCTGCAACTTTTCCACCAAATCCTCAAACATTTCACAACCCAAAAAGTATGTACTGTATCTACAACCTTCCAAACACATTAGCCTAACTCGGTACCATAAAATCTCAAATTCTTGGCAAAATTTTACGGGGCCTTACACTTACCTTCGCCCGACGACCTCAAATCAAGAAAAATTGCCTAACCATCCAAATTCAACTACACATTACCCAAATCTAGTCAACAACAGCTCAATAATATCAAATAAATCTATAGGAAACAACCCCAAATAATAAAGTTTTGATATTTGCATAAAAGTCAAACCGAGTCCACACGGTCAAAACCCGAGTCAAGGGGTAGATCCTGACTATCCATAACCCTACAAGTCCATATATGTGATTAGATTCCAAAATTAAATCCAAATCGGCTTTCAAATCCCCAAATTAGACCCTCTTAAGTTGTAGACAAAAACTCCATTCTTTTCCTTTAAGAATCCATATTTTAGGTGTAGAAATCCATGGAAAATTAAGATATAAAGTCAAATTCAAATAGAAAATATTTACACTCAAAGTGGTGATGCAAATCTCCCAAAATATTGCCTCTAGCCAAGCTCCAAAACTCCAAATAATGAAAAACGAGCTAACGCTTCAACATATAAAACTGCCCACTGATTAGCGCATCTGTGGATAAATTCCTCACAACTGTGAGACCGCAGGTGCGGTCAAAAGTTGCGCATCTATGCACTCCTGCAACCAAACCACTCCTCGTAGGTGCGGATGCTCCTCGCAAATGCGACGTCCACATCTAGGGCTATGCCTTGCAAAAGCGCCCCTTGCAAAAGCTCCCAAGCTTCGCCGAAGCGACCACTGCCTCTGAGCTTCCCCTTCGCATTTGTGGACCTCATGCTCACATATGTGATATATCACCTATGCACCCCTTCCCCGCAGGTGCGATGCACCAGCACCAGAACCGGCAACCTTCACAAAATTGATCCGGAACGCATCTGAAATACACCCCAGCCCTTTGGGGGCCCCATCCAATTACACCAATAAGTCCCAATACCTTATCCAAACTTGTCTGAATTCTTACAACAGCACAATTAACATCAAAGCCAAGAATCATCGATCAAAACAAAAGTTAAGCTTCTCTTAAGTTCATCAAATTCCAAACTTCAAACCAAGCGTCCGAATCAAGCCTAACCAATCTGGATTACATCCAAACTTTTGCACACAAAAATTCACCTATTCCAACTTCGGGAACAACAATCAGAATCCGATAGCGCCAAAGTCAACCCTCGGTGAAACATAGGGACTCTCCAAACCTTCAAATTGCCAATTTTCGGTAAATAACACCAAAACATCCTAAGAACCTTTGAATCCAAATCTGAACATACGCCCGAGTCCAAAATCACCATACAAACCTATTGAAACCCTCAAATCATCAACCCGAGTCCGTTTATAAAAAAGTCAAAATTTGCTCAACTCTTATAACTTAAGCTTCCAAAATGAGACTAAGTGTCTCAAATCCCTCTCAAATCTTCCCAAAATCAAACTAACTCTCCCCGCAAGTCACAAAATAACAAATACATATATAAGGGGCATAAAATAGGGGAACGGATCTCGAATACATAAAATGACTGGTTGGGTCGTTACAAATAATATCAGTATCACAATAATTGCACGGCGTAAACCATTGTGCCATAACAATATCAATGACAACTCACGTGCCATAATCATCCCAGCTGGACGGATAACTCACGTTTCATAACCTCAGTTCGTATATGAGAATTATATACAGGGATGTATGCATATGAATAAGAGATAAGCATATATGATGCACACGGACAAAGAAATAACTATGTAGGGATGTGTACATGTGTAAAAGAGATGATCCTTAAGCATAATATATGCATATGTGTAACGTATGACTGTAGCTCCAACATGTAATCCACCATATAAATAGACATCATTTCCAAATAAAATATCAAAAGTTTGGACATGATCTCTAACATGAATAAAAAGGCTCAACTAGTCATACGAACAATAAAAGCATATCACAAGTAGAGCATGTACCAAAATAAGGCATACGAAGCCTAAAATTTACCCCCTGAGCATGATATAACCTTGGCTCCCGCATATACACTTGTCATCTCATATATACGTCAACACCCAAATATATAGCATATAGTACGTAAGTCTATTTTAGAAAATATTTCCTCAAGTTGAGACTAAGCAAGATACTTATCTTCTCCTCTATAGTCTACAACCCCAAACCACGCCTTATCCTTTGTTCTTGACCTCGAATTTCCCAAAACCTAGTCAAATATTATCAAGAATATCAAACAATGCTAAAAGAAGCAATCTCAATCAATAAAGCTTCGGTCTTTAAGGAAATTTCAAAAGTCAACCCGAACCCACTCAGTCAAAACTCACAAACAAGACCAAATCTCGATGACCCATTATTTCCTAAGTCTAAATATATGATTTATTTCAAAAACCGACTTCAAATCAATGTTTAATCCTCAAATTTCACTCTCTTAAACTTCAAGTAAAAAACTCATTTTTATTCTTTAAATCATTGATTTAGATGTAATAATCTATGAGTATTATAAAATCAAAACTAAGTTAGAAACACTTACCCTTGAGATTTGGGTGAAATCGCTCTTTAAAATCATGTCCTCCCGTTGTCCAAAACTCAAAAATAGTAAAAATGAGCAAAAACCAAAATTTTGGACATACAATACCCCTAGCAGCAATTCCTTCTTTGAAATAGCAACCATAACCTTCGCGATCGCGATTCACAAACTTTTAGCCCAGCTTTCCTCTTCGTGATCGCGACCAAAAGTCTCTGTGATGGCGATGCATCGACGTGTACCTCTACACTACCATCCTTCAATATAATTGCCATTAATATTTATAAAAATGTCCAGATGATTAAGAGTTAAAGTTTTGAAAACTAGACTGGGGGAGCTACAACTTTAATGTTTAGGTCATCCCAAGCTTCTTATAGATTGCGAGATATAAGCTTCCAAAATCATATCACTGTCAGCAAACAAAACCCTATGCAATTGCGAAGCACCTACCGCGATCCCGATCCACAAAGGCCCCAATTCCACTTTACACTCTGCAATCACGACCCTAATTATCGCGATCGCAATTTACACGTCTACTGTAAAAACTCGGTAGTTGCTAAGTGACAAAAATGGTCCAAAACCACCCTGAAACTCACTCGAGGTTCCCGCGACCCCGTCCAATCATCTTAATTGTTTGGTACTATACATACTTGTTCAAAGTCTCAAAACACATATGACAACATCACAACCGAGAATCAAGCATTAAACCAAAATTATGAACTTTCTTAGGTCCTCCAATTTCTAACTTTCACAAGATACATCCGAATTACACCCGAGCCCTTGGAGACTCTTTCAAAATATTCTGATAAGTCCAAATACCCTATATGAACTTATTCAAAGGCTTGACATATGAAGCGAAGCACAATAACACAAACGTCAAAACTTAGTCAAACTTATGAGCTCTTAAGTTTTTCAAATTGCCAACTACCAACCAATAATGCCGAATCCTTTTCGGGCCATCCGAGACCTAATCCGAACATATGTACAAGTCCAAAATTATCACACGAAACTATTGAAACCTTCAAATCATGAATTCGATCTCATTTACCCATAATGTTGACTTTGGACAGCTCTTCTTAATTTAAAGTGTCTAGTTATCAACCAAGTGTTCCAAATCACTCCCGAAGCTTCCGGAACTCAAACCAACCATACATACATGTCATAAAACATCATATGAACCTACTCGAGGTCTCAAATCACAGAACATGATGCTAGAACGCTAAATGATCAGTTGGGTTGTTACAATAGCATATATACATAAACATTCCTTTATTTGAATTAATTTAATAGATTTAAGTAACTAACCTCATTATATTATCCCATAATAATTATTTGTACTAATATATATTTATTTTTGTCACGACCCAAAATCTAACTGTCGTGATGGTGCCTATCGTGGAACTAGGCAAGCCACAACTTAACTGCTCAACACAGAAAAATAAATCTTTGAACATAAAAACGGAAGTAATTTAATAATTTAGGAAAGACTTTTTGAAAACATAAATATCCAAAATACGATACAATCCATCCCAAAAATGGGGTGTCACTGAGTACATGAGCGTCTAAATCAGAATACAGTCCACTACAGTGTCTAGAGAAATAAACTAAAAATACAACTAGTGATATAGAAGGAGAGCCAAGACCTGTGAACGCCGTGCAGCTACCTTAGTAATCTCCGAACTCTGAAATCTCAATCAGCAACTGTCGTCGTGACCAAAAAAGCATAGATCTGCACATGAGGTGCAGGGAGTAACGTGAGTACATCCAACTCAGTAAGTAACAAATCCAAACTTTGGACTGAAAGGTAGTGACGAACTCAACTGGTACAGATAAATAGAAATAACTGAACAGAAACGTAGGCATGCTTTCAAATTAAATAGGCAACTAAAAACAGTAAAGTGAAGCAGATCCGAATAGTGTAAAGAATATAACTCTGCTATTTCTACATGCCAATGCACATGTTGTATGTGATGCACCATGCTGTCACCCTCATGTGCTCACACTCTCGAATTCTCAACAACTCGGTAGTGTATATAGCCCATACGGCCCAGGGAAGATCCATCCCGGAACTTATACATCACTGACTATAAGTTACCCGGTACCGAGGAAGGCCAATCCAGCCCTGTGGAGAAGATTCATCACCAGGTATCAAGTACTTCGGACAAGATCTATGTCCAGGGAAGATCTATCCCTCAATAATATCAACCGCGCTCACTGGGGTTGTGTACAAACTCCGGAGGGGCTCCTACAGCCCAAGCGCTATCATAAAATCAGTATAACCGCTGCGGCGTATAGCCCGATCCCATAACGGTCACTCATAATCAGGCTCTCAGCCTCACTTAGTCATCAATCTCTCCAGTCTCACTCACGGGCTCACAATATCAAGAAAACTAGCCCCAAACAATGATATGATGTATCAATAAATAACAACTAAGATGGATATATGATATGAAATGCATGAACATGACTGAGTACATAATATCAATAAAATCAGTGAGATGTCAGCAAGAAACGACCACTAGGGGTCCCAACAGTACCGGCATAAAGCCTAAACATGATATCTAGCATGATTGATAGCACAATTACTTCATCACAAGATGAAAATACGGATATCAACAAAATAAAGTCACTATATAATACCATGGAATCAACCAGGCCACAATTCTCATGATGCACGCTCGCACGCCCGTCACTTGGCATGTGTGTCACCTCAATACCAATCATATAGCACATAGTTCGGGGTTTCGAACCCTCAGAACCAAGATTGAAAGCGTTACTTACCTCACACCGAGCAAATCCTACTCTGAAATGCCTTTGCCCCTCGAATCAGTCTCCAAATGCCCCGAATCTAGACACAAGCAGTACCGTATAATTAATATAGGCTAAAGGAATCAATTCCACAAGCAAAACACGAAATTATAAGCCAAAATCCGAAATAGGCTTAACCCGGCCCCCGGGTCCACACCTCAAAATCTGAAAAAAGTTACAAAACCCAAAAGCACATTCACTCATGAGTCTAACCATACCAAATTTATCAAAATCCGACACCATTTGGTTATCCAAATCCCAAAATCCACTCTCCAATTCACAAGCCCTAAACCCCCAAATTTCACTTCAAAATCGCACTAATTAGGTGGGGAAATCAGTGGGGAAACAAGTTTTATGATCCAAAACGAGCACAAGAAGCTTACCTCAATAATCACCTCAAAAATCTTCTCCACAATCACCTACGTCCGAGTCCAAAATGTTGAAATAAGACTAAAATTGCGAACCCTTGCTTTTAAACCTTCTGCCCAGACTTTTCGCATCTGCGGACCTATTGCCGCACCTGCGACGCCGCATCTACGGTGAAAATTACGCTTATGTGGAAGTCACTTGCACCTCCAGGGCCCGCACTTGCGCTCCAGATTCCGCACCTGCGAACGCGCATCTGCGGCCCTGGCCTCGCTACTGCGGAGTCACTCTCTCCTAGCTGCCCTCGCACCTGCGTCCACTTGTCCACATCTGCGGTACTACAGGTGCGGGAAATTCTTCGCACCTGCGACCCTTGTCCTTCATGGCCTTGCCCGCATCTACGATTCATGCCACGCTTCTATGTGCTCGCACCTGCGGTGCCCACTCCGTAGGTGCGGTTACACCAGTAGCAGCAGCTCTTCAGCTGCTTCATCAACTCACAAAATCAAGTCTGTTAACCACCCGAAATCTACCCGAGGCCCCCCGGACCTCAACCAAACATGCCAACAAGTCATATAACCCAATATGAACTTAGTCGAACCTTCGAATCACTCAAAACAACACCATAACATTGATTACACCCGGATTCAAGCCTAAAGAACTTCTAAACTTCCGAATTCTACAAATGATGCCGAATCATACCAAATCACGCCCTATTGACCTCAAATCTTGCACACAAGTCATATTCAACATTATGGACCTACTCCAACTTTCGGAATCGGAATCCGACCTTGATATCAAATGTCAACCACCTGGTCAAACTTCCGAGAACTTGACTTTTGCCATTTCAAGCCTAAATTAGCTACAGACCTCAAATTCACAGTACGGACACGCTCCTAAGTCCAAAATCACCCAACGGAGTTAATAGAACCGACGGAACTCCATTCTGGAGTCGTCTTCACACCATTCCGACTACTGTCAAAATCCTAATACTTAAGCTTCTGTTGTAGGGACTAAGTGTCCCAAAACACCCCGAAACCAAAACAAGACCTCCCGGCAAGTCACATAAATAGAAACGGGGAATGCAGTAAATAGGGGATCGGGGCTAATACTCTCAAAATGACCGGCCGGGTCGTTACATCCTCCCCCACTTAAACATACGTCCGTCCTCGAACGTGTCAAGAGTTTTTTCTAAGCCACCAAATCATTATTCCATCTTACCACGCACGTACCCGGGGGTCGTCCTACGTCACCTTATCCCATATAGGTCTGATAACAGCACATAACTGAAATTTCTTAATTTTACCAAGCCCGCAAGCCTTAGAATCCAATTTCCAACATTCGAAATTTCTTATAAGGTCTCAAATACCACATAGCTCAAATACTCGAAGCAATGATTTCTAATCACTGTTGCTGATCGAAATAACCCCATGCCGATAATAAACCTCATATCAAATAAGACTTCATTCTAAAACCTTCGTACATCACCGATGATGAAAGAAACAAGCAGAGACTCATAACCATTCATAAGATCTACCAGTCGTGGAGCTCTCTCTCCTTCGACAAGAACCATAGCAAATTCCTAAGCCGACTTTCAATATTATCCTTCCAAATATGCCACAATCAAATCTGATAGCACCCATCCTAGATCCGATGACTTCATCTTATCAAATACCAGCTACTCTGCTGACATGCCATACCAATACTATCTAAAGCCACAACCCGTGCAATCCATGCACCAATAAGCAACATTCCAAATGTACTCAATCATGAAAATGACTCAAACAAGAGAACCGTCCCGTAAGCTCGACGGGTACCACCCCAACGCAATGCTAAAAACCGATCACACACCGTAGAACAATAACACATGAATCTAACACAAGGATCATATCTCAACATAACTCTGCCGCAATGCGCGACCCCTTCCAAACACTGATCCATATGAAATACCTCAGCCACCATGCTCAAAATAAATAACCACGCGCAATCCGACATCAAGTACTCAAAGTGCATTACCATAACCCTGGAGAAGCAAATGACACAATGTCACACAAACCCGAAAGAATGTAACCAATACACAACCACTCATGCATCACCCAAATACCCATCTCGCGCAATTTCTGCTATAAGGCCCCCAATAGAACTGCACTATGGGTGCATACAACCAACGAATCACAACCCCTCGTAGCATAGAAGAGTAACTCACCGAACATATCAAAACATGAATAAGCTCAACAACAACCGAATGGCACATCCCTCAATAATAGCAATATGGAGCCAACCAATCCGACTCGGTGTAGAATACATAACCTAATTGGTCCTACCAATGGACCCCCAAATCCATTTCGGGCACCCACACATGGATAAATAACCCTTCGAAAGCCCACAATGACTGAATCATAACCCATACCATCGTCTAGCTAGCTTCGGCCATGACTTTACAGTCGACAACCATGGAAACAACCTGCTCTTGAGAACTCCCAGCCTCCAAATCCATAAAACACACGAATCCCATATTTGATCCCAACTCCACCGCCAGAATTCTATCACATCTCTCATACTCGATCATCCCACGAGGAATACTCCTAAAATTCTTCCGTGCCATATAACAAAATTGAATATCAGCAGTCGATCAACCAGGAGAGTACCGCAATACCAATGAACATCTGTAAATCAAAACACAATGCCCCTTTCAACCGCGCACCCCTCTGAGGGATTACCGAGCAACTATAACATTCATCTAAATATACAACACTGACCATTCTGTCCAGAATTTGTGAACTTGCCTTCAAGAATGAACTGTCACCTTGTACATATAAATCTTAATCCTGTACAACACACCACATCAATCATGCCATCACCATACTGGTCTAGCCTACTACCCAGTTGTCAAATTTACTTCCAGTTTCTTCTGAATTAACCTCAATTTGATACTTCTCCTTGTCAGAACTCCACGATCCTTACCCAAAGCTCACTACAAGACACCCTAACATAACACCACACCACCATAAGGCCCGTAAGCCATTGTACTCTTCTTATGTACCTCCATAAATACCGCAATTGTAACGCTCACTTTGAAAGTACCTTATGTGAATTTTCAAATTATTCTTCTTACCTTTCTTATACTAAAATGTAGAATCCATAATCATACAAAATTACTGTAAATCCCGGCACGATTAAATGTAATTTCAAATTCTAAATTGCACTGCCCAAACGGGCTGAAAGACACGTGCCTCTTTAGCACAGCAATGCTCGAAGGGGTAACCATGCCTTAACACCATCGATCAAATTCACACTCTGTGCGCACTACATCCTTTAAAATAACAATTTAATCATTTCATGATTTTTCATAAAGTGCAATATAACCCGTATTCAAGAAATTTTCTTACTCAAATCATCCCCGATATCAATCTCTACAAGTCATAACCAATCACAAGTATGCCTCAGCCCAAAAACTAATACCGTAAAAAATCGTTCAATCAAATCATAGATAGCAGACTCCCCCACTTGTCTCAGAGCCATATAAGAAAACATCTAACAACTCACCATACCTAAGATAACATCTAAATTGACCATACTAAGCAATAAGAGATCTACTCTAGTCTCCAGGCTCCCAATAGTCACCATACATGACCGATCTACACGGTCCACAATGACAGTATTGCCCACCGGCGTAGACACATGAACAAGTGAAACTAGAGACTCACGGGGCATATCCAGATAATGAGCGAAATGTGAGGATACATACGAATAAGTGGGATCAGGGTCAAATAATACATAGGCATCTCTATGGAAAACTAAGACAATACCTGCAATCACAGCATCCGAAGCAATGGCATCTGGTCTGGCAGGGAGTGCGTAGAAACGGGCCTGACCGCCACCTGATCGGTCTCCCTCTCTAGAACGACCCCTAGCTGACTGAGCTCCACCACGATCTGGCTAGGCAGTGGTGAACTAACTGGTGCCGAAGTCGAAGGTTGATTCCTCTGCTGAGATGAACCTCTTAAAAGGCGGGGACAATGCCTCTTGATATGACCCAAATCTCCGCACTCAAAGAAACCTCTCTCTGCAAATGGTAGTGGGGACTGAAGGGAACCCCGAGCACCGGAATAACTGCTAGAAGGTCCTGACACAGATGAACCCTGAGCTGATGGTGCATGAGACGAACTCTGAGTTGGTAGTACACTGAATGAAGACTGGCCCTGCTGATAGCTGTGTGCACCATGGCCAGATGATGCACCACGGTGAACTGGGCGAGTTGTTTGAACATGTCTGAAGGGACGACCCCTACCGTGGTGGAACTAACCCCCAGAAGGAACACCACTGAATCCACCCTATCCACGAGGCCTCTTGGCCTCCCTCTCAACCCGCTCCTGGCTGCGAACTATCTCAATCTGACGAGCAATATCGACAACCTCTTCAAATGTAGCACCAGACACTCTCTCTCTAGTCATAAGCAATCGCAGCTGAAAAGTGAGGCCATTTATGAAACTCCCGATCCTTTCCCTGTCTGTGGGAACCAACCAGATAGCATGATAGGCCAACTCTGAAAATATCATCTCATACTAAGTCACGGACATATCACCCTGACGAAGCTGCTCGAACTGCCTGCACAGCTCCTCTCTATGGGACTGAGGCACGAACTTCTCCAGAAAGAGAACGGAGAACTGCTGCCAGGTAAAGGGTGCAGCGCCAACCGGCCTATACCTCTCATAAGCCTTCCACCAACTGAACGCAACCCCAGAGAATCGGAAAGTAGTAAATGAGACCTCACTGGTCTCTAGAATAACGGTTGTACGGAGTATCCTCTGACACCTGTCCAAGAAGCCATGTGCATCCTCTCCCTATGCACCACTGAAAGATGGAGGCTGGAGCCTCCCAAACCTCTCCAATCTACGCTGCTCATCCTCGGGCATAGCAGGAACCACATAGTCCGGAGCAGCTGCAAGCGGCTGGGCTGGTGGTGCCCTCGGTGTCTGGAGTCCCTATACCACCTGCTCTGGTGTGTGGGCAGCGGGAGTCTGACTGCCTCCCCCGACCTGAGAAATGGCTGCTGCGGCCGGAACAGAGACCGCCTGATCAAGACTGGTGCACATGGTCAGAATCTGAGCTAAGGCCTCCTGAAGGCCTGGAATCACAATGGGCACAGGTGGTGCCTGAGCTGGTCCTACAGGCTCATCCACAACTGGAGCCTACTCCTGAACTGGGGCAACGGATGGATCTGCAGGTGCTGCCCTAGCTGCGATGTAAGATACACGTCTGCCCCTACCGCGACCTCGGCCTCTCGCGGCCCTGACTGGTGGTACTGGTGGCTGTCCATCCTGGCCCGTAGTACGCGTCCTCACCATCTGTGAGAGAATTAGAACAACAGAAATTTAGTTACCAGAATCAAAAGATTTGCACGACAAGAATTCAAGAATGTGAAGTTTCCTAATGGTTCGGCATCCTCTCGAAGATAAGTACAGACGTCTCCGTAACGATCTGCAAGACTCTACTAAACCTGCTCATGACTCGTGAGACCTATGTAACTTTGGCTCTGATACCAACTTGTCGTGATGGCTCCTATCGTGGAACTAGGCAAGCCACAGCTCAACCTCTCAACACAGAAAAAATATCTTTGAACATAAAGACGGAAGCAATTTAATAATTTAGGAAAGCCTTTTTGAAAACATAAATATCCAAAATACGATACAATCCATCCCAAAACCGGGGTGTCACTAAGTACATGAGCGTCTAAAATAGAATACAGTGCACTACAGTGTCTAGAGAAATAAATTGAAAATACAACTAGTGATATAGAAGAAGAGTCAAGGCCTGCAAACGCCGTGCTGCTACCTTGGTAGTCTCCGAACTCTGAAGCCTCAATCAGCAACTGTCGCTATGACCAAAAACGCCTGGATCTACACACGAGGTGCAGGGAGTAGTTTGAGTACATCCAACTCAGTAAGTAACAAGTCCAAACTTTGGACTGAAAGGTAGTGACGAACTCAACCGGTACAGATAAAATAGAAATAACTGAACAGAAACGTAGGCATGCTTTCAAATTAAATAGGCAATTCAAAACAGTAAAGTGAAGCAGATTTGAACAGTGTAAAGAATATAACTCTGCTATCTCTATATGCCAATGCACATGTTATACGTGATGCACCATGATGTCAGCCTCATGTGCTCACACTCTTGAATGCTCAACCAGTCGGTACTGTATATGGCCCTGACGGCCCAGGGAAGATCCATCCCGGAACATATACATCACTGACTATAAGTCACCCAGTACCGAGGAAGGCTAATCCAGCCCTGTGGAGAAGATTCATCACCAGGTATCAAGTACTTCGGACATGATCCATGTCCAGGGAAGATCTATCCCTCAATAATATCAACCGCACTCACTGGGGGAGTGTACAGACTCCGGAGGGGCTCCTACAGCCCAAGCGCTATCATAAAATCAGTATAACTGCTACGGCGTGTAGCCCGATCCCATAACTGTCACTTATAATCAGGCTCTCAGCCTCAGTCAGTCATCAATCTCTCCAATCTCACTCACGGGCTCACAATATCATGAAAATTAGCCCGAAACAATGATATGATGTATCAATAAATAACAACTGAGACTGAGATATGATATGAAATGCATGAACATGACTGAGTACATAATATCAATGAAATCAGTGAGATGACAGCAAGAAATGACCACTAGGGTCCTAACAGTACCGACATAAAACCTAAACATGATATCTAGCATGATTGACAGCTCAATTACTTTATCACAAGATGAAAACACGGATATCAACAAAATAGAGTCACTATACACTACCATGGAATCAACTAGGCCACAATTCTCACGATGCACGTTTGCACGCTCGTCACTTGGCATGTGCGTCACCTCAATACCAATCGTATAGCACATAGTTCGGGGTTTCGAACCCTCAAAACCAAGTTTGAAAGTGTTACTTACCTCAAACCGATCAAATCCTACTCTAAAATGCCTTTGCCCCTCGAATCAGTCTCCAAATGCCCCGAATCAAGCCACAAGCAGTACAGTATAATTAATATAGGCTAAAGGAATCAATTCCACAAGAAAAATACGAAATTATAAGTCAAAATCCGAAATAGGCTCGACCCGGACCCCGGGCCCACGCCTCAAAATTTGACAAAAGTCACAAAACTTAAAAGCCCATTCACTCACGAGTCTAACCATACCAAATTTATCAAAATCCGACACCATTTGGTCATCCAAATCCCCAAAATTCACTCTCTAATTCGCAAGCCCTAAACCCCTACTACAGAGATGGTGTGATTTGATTCTTTTTTTTTTATTTCATAGTTATTCATTTCTCTCAGTCTTACGAGGTGAAAAACACGTTATTCGAGAAAAGTTTTGAAAAAAACNATATTTATTCATTTCTCTCAGTCTTACGAGGAGAAAAACACGTGATTCGAGAAAATTTTTGAAAAAAAAAATCTACGCTTTTTGAAGGTGAAGTTTGGAAATAGAACAATTCCTTCTGTCGTGTATCCTCGATTAATGCAACCTCAGATGCTATGTTTCGATTCTCGATTCTAGTATTAAGTGAAAGGTTACGCCTAGAGGTTCTGTATTACGGGTCAATCCTACTCTACTAGCGCTAATAGGAAGAATAGGGGAAGAAGCACTACACCTAGGAATCAACAACACGAAAACTTTGTTCTAAGTCAGCCCTTTCCTTAGCGGGCTTGGGACTAAAAGAATGGTTGGGACAACAAACATCCATCTCGTTCGTCCTTTGGATACCCGTATAACCATCGAAGGCTATTGACGTGGCTAATTCCTGGAAATTAGGAGACCCCAATTTCACTTCAAAATCTCACTAATTAGGTGGGGAAATTTGTGGGGAAACACGTTTTATGATCTAAAATGAGTACAAGAAGCTAACCTCAATAATCACCTCGAAAATCTTCTCCACAATCGCCTAAGTCCGAGTCCAAAATGTTGAAATAAGACTAAAATTGCGAACCCTTGCTTTTAAACCTTCTGCCCAGACTTTTTGCATCTGCGGACCTAATGTCGCACCTGCGATGCCGCATCTGCGGTGAAATTTCTGCTTTTGCGGAAGTCACTTGCACCTCTAGGGCCCGCACCTACGCTCCAGGTTCCGCACCTGCGAACGCGCATCTGCGGCCCTGGCCTCGCTTCTGCGGAGTCACTCTCTCCTAGCTGCCCCCGCACCTGCATCCACTTGTCCGCATCTGCGCTAACGCAGGTGCGGGAAATGCTTCGCACCTGCAACCCCTGTCCTTCATGGCCTAGGCCGCATCTGTGATTCATGCACGCTTCTGCGTGCTCGCACCTGCGGTGCCCACTCCGCAGGTGCGGTTACACCAGTAGCAGCAGCTCTTCAGCTGCGTCATCAACTCAAACAATCAGGTCTGTTAACCACTCGAAATCTACCCGAGGCCCCCGGGACCTCAACCAAACATGCCAACAAGTCATATAAACCAATACGAACTTAGTCGAACCTTCGAATCACTCAAAACAATACCAAAACACTTATTACTCCCGGATTCAAGCCTAAAAGAACTTCTAAACTTCCGAATTCTACAAACGATGCCGAATCATACCAAACCACGCCTGATTAACCTCAAATTTTGCATACAAGTCATATTCAACATTATGGACCTACTCCAACTTCCAGAATCGGAATCCGACCTCGATATCAAAAGTCAACCACCTGGTCAAACTTTCAAAAATTTGACTTTTTCCATTTCAAGCCTAAATCAGCTACAGACCTCAAATTCACAGCCCGAACACGCTCCTAAGTCCAAAATCACCCAACGGAGTTAACGGAACAGACGGAACTCCATTCTAGAGTCAACTTCACACCATTCCTACTACGGTCTAAATCCTAATACTTAAGCTTCCGTTTTAGGGACTAAGTATCCCAAAACACTCTGAAACCAAAACAAGACCTCCCGGCGAGTCACATAAGTAGAAACAGATACGGGAAATGCAGTAAATAGGGGATCGGGGCTAATACGCTCAAAACGACCGGCCGGGTCGTTACAATTTTAGGATAAAGTCCAAATTTCTTATGAATATAATTTTTATAAAATTTTAATTATCTATACCTACACCAACCCACCCACCCCCCA
>AWOL01S0103745.1:4283-14447 GCA_000715115.1 Nicotiana otophora | reverse complement strand
GAAAAAGTCTTCTTTTATCATCCATTATCTGATGGATTATTCAATTGATGTCACTATGTTGGTGGAAATTAGGTGAAGGGACCTTCTGGGGAACAGATTCATGATTTTCGTGACAAAATCAGTGAGAAGACTGAGTTTGTGGCCCATCACGAAGGAGTTTATCGTTTCTGTTTCACCAACAAATCACCCTATCATGAAACCATAGACTTTGATCTACATGCGGCCCACTTCGTATACCATGATGAGCATGCAAAAGACGGTTAGCGTGTCACTTGCTTCATCTTACTATGTTGTTCTGGAGCACTTTACACTAGAGATCTTACCTTTTAGTATGATGCTGCAGAGCATTTCAAACCATTGTTTGAGCACATTGGGAAACTAGAGGAAGCTTTATACAACATTCAGTTTGAGCAGCATTGGCTAGAGGCCCAGACAGATCGGCAAGCAATAGGTATAAATAAAGCTTGTGCATATTTCTCATATGGTTCTCCCTCTTTTCAGCAAATCAAAATTACCGTTTTCCCTGGTAGAAACAATTATCTTTTCCTTTTGGCATATGTTTTCAATTAGATAATTCTCTTCTCTGTCACTTAGTCTTAGATGCAGTGAAATCATTCTTATTGTTTCATTTTGGGTTTTCTTTCTAATTTTTAGTTTTTTGTTTATCTAATTTGCAATTCACAAGCTTGAAGATGCATACCTCACCTACATCTTGAGTATGTCAATGGTCGTGTCAATTAGCGTATGACCACCTAAGCTCAATCTTTGTAGTGGTAATGGTGTGAGGTTGCTCTTTCATTTTGCTGAACTACAACTACCTCAGCATCGAGAACATTATGAATTAACTTACAAGTTATTCGCTCGCATTGTAACGTTTGAACCATTTAGCTTTATGCACTTCTGAGGTTGTGGTCTTTGGTTTCCGGACCTCTATATCCACGACTTAGTAGTTTTGATATTCACATGCATATGCATCACTTTGCTGTTAATTAATGAGAAGAGAATATCATTTCTTTCTATATATTATGTGTTTCTCTTGGAACCTCAAGTTTAATCTAATGACATACACAAATCTACCAGAATCATGATAATCTACATAATCCAAAGCTGTCCTTTCCAATACGGTGATATATGAATGAATATAGGTGTTATTTGCTCATATTGTAAAATTTGGACCAACTAGCTTTATGCACTTCTGAGGTCGTGCTTTTTGGTTTAAGGACCTATATATCTGCGAGTTCGGATACTTTTCTATTAACTAATGACATAAATATCTGCCAGAATCATTTTAGTTTACATACTCCAAAGCTGGTCTTTCTAACGCGATGGTGTATTTCTTATTTTATGCAGTGAACGAAGGAATGAGCAAAAGAGCAGTCTACAAAGCTTTGTTTGAGTCCTCTGCTCTCATTTGTGTTAGCGTCCTGCAAGTTTTCCTTCTAAAGCATCTTTTCGAAAGAAAGCTGGGGCAGTCCAGAGTTTAGCTTTCGAGGGAGTAGAGGATATTTCAACTGCAGAATCCTTCAATTTTAAATGTATTTGGCTTTCTGGTCCCGTTTCAGAAGGCAGGTGGTGTAAAAACTAGAATCAACGATTTTCTCCAGAAATTAAGTTATTACAAGTCCTTTTTTTTCGGAATTTAGTTGGCCAGAGTGTTGACGACTCAATAACTTTAAATGAAAGAACAAAGCATAAAAAGATTATTTATCCTGACTTTATCCAAATCTATGATTGGAGATTTTTCCAATTGCTGTCAAATTGTCTTTTGTTTAAGGATCTCAAGGACTTAATCAGAAAAGGAACTCTAGCAAATGGAATTACATGAGAGTCAAATTGCCCTTAACAAGCTAATGTTGGTGGGAAATTAGCTTCAGTTACTAATTTGACTAAACCCGCACCATTAAATTAATTGAAGGTTAAATGCGTTTACAGAAATAATATAAGGACCAAAATTGGAATTAAGCTTCAACTCAAGGACCAAAACTGCTATTTTCCCTTGACAAAAACCAAACATGCATCATCATAATTTATATTGCAGCTCCTCTCGCCCAAACAAACCTCTGTGATTTTCTAAGCGTTTTCTACTTATCAGGCAAACAAAGAAAAGAAGAAACCAAATAATCTGATGAAATTAACAGAAAAAATTTACGGTTGAAAGGTGCTTTACAAACCACCACACACGTATATGAAAGCAAGCAGACTGCTCGTCTGCCAATGGTACAATAAAAGATACAACATATAGGTACATCAAACATTTTGTCTTTCACATTTTGTCCCCACAATAACCACAAGTTTACAAGACAAAAGGGACTTAGCGGCATCTCAGTCTCAAGCACCAAGCCAAAAGAAGTTGCGGGGTTCATTATGAATATGCATCCTATATTCAACTTTTACAGATAACCTTGTCAAGATTCTGCGTGGGGGCTCTGCATACAGCAAAACCATTTCTTCTGCAAAACAACATATTGTTGAAATTCTAAGAAATAGGAATGCTTCAAAGATTAATGAGAGAAGTAGCATTTATAAGAAATTCAGATGGGTCATTGGACCAGTTTGTCCAACATTTACATCAGAAAGCAGTTACAGATTAGTACTACGTACATGGCGTGGCTCATCTAGTCACATTAGCAAAGACACAAGAATCTAGCCTGCCAATTCCAAGACTAAGTTTGACAATAGAGGACAGCTCTCCCAAACCTAGCCAAGCAGGTCAACTACTCTTACTCATTTAAGAAAAACACAAAAGAAAAGAAAATGCAGCTGATCAACTACTCAAATAATCTGAGCAGTATTTTCTTTTTCCCCATATAACAAGTATGAAAAGAAACACCATTCCAACAATAAAATAATTACCCTTTTTTGAGAAGCAATAACATAATTACCCTTGCTCTCAACTTCCTTCAATATTAAGTAACTACTTCATAGCAGTGGCACATCCAATTTCACGAAGGGGGGTCAAAATATAAAGAATTAAACACATGAAAAGGCCAAGGCGATTCAACATATAGTATATACATAAATAAATAAAAATTACCTAACTACACAGTGTAATTTCACGGCGATTGGACTAAGGTGGCTCTACCACTGCTTCATAGCAACTATAAAAGTTCACTTAGATGAGAGCGTAGAAATCAAAAGGCTGAATATCACTCTTTTTTCGATGACCCTAGTACTAGAGCAAGCTTGCGAGCATCTCAACTAGTTCATCGGGCAGCATGCTACAGACCACAAGCATAGGTGCTGGTAAACCTATCCACCAAGGCTAAAGCAAATTGGCTCACAGTAAGTTTTGTAACTCGAATTCAGAACCAGGATCTCTAGGTTGTTAATTCTTGTCTCAACCTCTCAACTTTCCCATTGGGGACAACTCAACCATCCCCGGTAAGAAAGCTAGGTCATTGTATCCAATGTTCTAAAACTAGAGTCATAGGCAGGGTAGGCCCCTTAACTTTTTTATTTTGATATTGTGAAAAATACATTTTAGAATTTTATAAAATTCAAAACTAAAGAATATACAAAAGCAAATAAACATCTCGTCATAACAATAAATGTTAAAAAGAATCTACCCTTCTTATCTGTAAAAAGAAATATACTACGACATCAAATTCTAAACAATAGAGCAAACAGATAACTAATAAAAATTATAGTCAAACATTTAAAAGAAAATATAAGCTAATGTTTTAGTATATACAAGAAGAACAATCAAAGTCGTAAAGTGTACACTTGACATTCTGGTGACACACAAGGCGGACAACCCATGCGTACGGTATGCACGGGATGAAAGCCCCACCAATCAAAGTATTAGTCCTATAAGACGTTTGCTCTTCATGGTTGTCTTGGTGTGTTTAAAGCCTACAATACACCCAGCAAATCCCAGAAGATCCTAATTTTGCCTTTAAATATTGCCTCACAACCTTTTTCCCACTTTATCGTTGGCTAGAAGGGAATTGATTATAGCAAAGCAAGTACATGAGCTCCCTAGTCATGATTTTAAACCTATGCTTACAAGGAAAGTTCCACTTAGAGTTAAGTTTTGACCTGACAATTGGCTGAGAGTAAGTAATTATGGGTTCGTATATACTAGTTTCTCTAATCTTTTTGATCAAGTACTAGTTTCCCTAATTATCTGTGCTCAATACACTTTTCCCTTTTACCCAAAAAAAAAGAGAAACATAACTCCAGGAACCCTTCCAATATAACCAGAACATATGATCTGACCACAGTCAAGCAAGAACTACAGATGCTCACAACTGGAGGGAAGTTCTCAATCCTACTTCTAAGAACTGCAAAAGTGTTTTTGAATTTATTAGGTCACCTTAGATTAAAGTGAAGGCAATAATAAGTGAAATAATTAATTGTATGGTATGACGAATCAATAAGATTTGCACCACCTTAGCTTATCTTTACTCTTTCTCCGGTCATCAAAATTGAAGGGGACCCACATGGCTGGGTGTTACCCAACAGAAATCCAATTTTTTGGTGAAATTTAGTTAAATTTTGAGAGTACAAGCTTGAGCGGCAGTGCAATTTCTTGACCCAAGAGATGAGCTGTGGATTTCACTTTAGTGTTTATCCCATACGGGTATGTGAATAACCTACTACCATGTTTCAAACTATTGTATCAAGAGATAGCTGTGGATCTTCAAGTAATTAAGCTCAACCTTTTGCATTGATCAATCAAATTATTCTAAAAAGATAATTATACCATGTGATGGAAATTTTATTTGATAAACCTTGCACGTACAATTCACTAAATCATAACCACAATACTTTAAACATATGAGACAGCTGAAGATAGCCGGAGATGGCTTAGTTGGTGGAGATAATATATCAATTAGGCCAACTTAAGTCCTTCAACTGTTTGAGAGGGCAGTAGAGTGGGATGGGATTTCACCTATTTGTAGTTGAATTATCCTCTGAATGGAAAAAATTCTCTGTAAAGATGCAGATTCACACAGGTAATGTATTTCACGTTAAATATGTAATAGAATCTACACATTTCCAAAACTATTGAAATAACGTACAGTTTGAGGCTTTAATTGTTCTTCTCCTTGCTTTGTGTTACCATCAGCCTTTGAAGGTGACTCTGGCTTGCCACCAGTTTTTTTCTCATCCCTGGCCTTGTTGAAAATCACAGTAAATCCCTCTGCTGACGCTGGATCATTGACATCCCATTCACCAAACTTAGGCAACGGTCGACCCTTCTCCTGCTCGAAGGTAGATTGAAAGCCAAACAGGAAAAATAAATAATTGGACAAAAAAGAAAAATACTCATGAACAATATATGAACAAAAAATATTGCAGAGAAAGCAGCTAAATTATCAGTAAGCCACACGATTTTGTTAAAACCATAGTGCTGAAAATCTCTGACTCCATTCCGCAATCACCAAAGGACACGAGAAGAAGGTGAAAACTCTCCAAAAGCATAATAGCTACAACATGACAATTTGAAGTTGATGCATTAGGAAGCATGTCCAAAGTAATTCCTGAAGGACAATTCTGAAATTCCTTTGACCTCACTAAAGGCTCATAGTTGTGCGAACTAGAAAAGGAAGTGGTCGAGGTCCCAAAAGCTTGTGAATTAAAAAAAAAACACCTGCTTGAAATCCATGCCCCAGTATGCGGAAGTCAAAATTATCAGGTCTTCCAACATTTAACAAACTACATTATGCATCTACCAAATGTCAATTACGTTCTCCTTATATGAACTAGACTTCATATAAAAGCCGATTTCAGTAATTGTACCCCCATATTGCTGGCATGTTTCCTCTAGAATGTTCTTAAACCAATATGAACGAAGTCCTCAATACCAATAAAAGGGCTTCAATATCTCCAGGAAGGTCATAGGCCCTAATGGTCACAACAAAACCAACATAGCAACCACTACCTTTCTAGAAACCACTCAACTTAACTCCAACTGGACCCTCAATTAATCATGCCCATAGCAGATCTAAGAATTAAAAGGAGAACAAAGTAGAAATTTATTATGAAATCCACACAAGAGGCATTGCAAGCATTAAATTTAAGCTATTCAGAAGTTGAGGAAAAAAAAAACAAGCAAATCAACTTGACAAAATCAAACACTAAACATTGAATGCAAAAATTTACTACTATTGTAGGAAGTAGTATATCTAATTAATGTATCCAAAAGATTCTAAATGTGAATATCTCCATATGGTCTTAGCAATAGTAGACAGGAACTCCCACTTGGAACGCCATTATGCTTAGGCATAGGTTTTGAATGAGCAACTGAGCTTAGTAATTTGCAAAAAGTAGAGTGCCCTTAAAAAAGTTAGAGTGGCACAATTCATTTGGGGGTAGCACTTATAGAGGTGTCAGTGCCAGCTTATGCACACCTCGACTACTCCACGAGGTACCTGCTACCTCCCACGAGCTTAGTAATTTGCAAAAAGTAGAGTGCCCCTTAAAAAAGTTAAGAGTGGCACAATTCATTTGGGGGTAGCACTTATAGAGGTGTCAGCGCCGCTTGTGCACACCTCGACTACTCCACGGGGTACCTGCTACCTCACACCAGCACATATACCAGGTAACTCTGCTCACCAATGCCTAGGCAGATGGATGTTTCTTTGCGTCTATTGGCTCATGACACTACATTCCAATTGTATGGTCTATTGACCCTTGAGCTGTCCCCCAAGAACCAGGGGGGAGGGGGATTTTAACTTGGCTTAAGCATCGAAAGTCATACGAGAATTAAAAATTAATTTCGAGCTCAGCAGAGTATCAAAATGCAACAAAACCATACACTATACAGGATCTGCTTGGAAGTCAAATTTTCGATCAAAGTCAAAACACAAAAAGAACCTCAAGAGTAAATTCAGAACAGATGAAGCGATCAATGAAAACCCATTTAACATAAAACCCCAATAAAATCAAAACAAACATAACTAAAGGCCTTGTACAAGTATAGATAAATAATCAATACAGATAACATCATATAACGTACTGTAAATGAAATTAAGTAAAAAGAAACCAGTAATCGAAAGGATTTAAATATCGAATTAGGGCATATATATACATACCGACATGAATCCCAAAAACAATAAGACGATTTCTTCACTGGAATGGAGCGAGAGAGAAGGAATATTTGTGAGAGAAAGTATGAAAATGTTAAAAGTATGCAATTTGGTATTAGGTGTATTGAGGTGTATTTTGGGAATGGAAGATATATATGGAAATTGGTACATACTATTATTATATTCGCTCATGTTCTTTTCAGTGTCATGATGACTAAAAATAATTATTTAAAATAATTATTATTTTAGAAAGTCTAGAAAGTACTAATTAATTTTTTTTATGTTACTCTTACTCTAATAAATATAATAAAAGCAAGAGTACGTAATAAATTCAGATTAAAGAACAAATAAAAATAATTTAGTCAGATTATTCTTTTAATTAATATTTCTTTAAATATGACAACTAAAAGGGAGCGAAAGAAGTATGAGTTTAAATTTTACTAATTTTTATGCCCTTTGATGTAAAAATTACTATCACAATGAAGTCATTTGGAAGTAATTACAAATAATTATATTTAATAATATTAATTAGATAAAATTACTATGACAGAGATTTTAATATTAATAATATAAATTTTTTATTATATTATCAATGTATATAAATTAATTTTATCATATTATTATTATTATTATTATGATGAGAATAAAAGAGAAGTTAGGGAATGGAATGTGTAGGTCGCTTAGTTTTTGTGGACCAACCCATGTGAATTTGAAAACACTAATTTGCATCCCAAGTAGGACGCTGCGTCAATTTTGCATTAAAAATGTAAGACTATCACTGTGTAAGAATATTCTTACTATAGTCTCCATTTTTCTTTCTTGTGTGCACTCTTGGGCGGAGCTAGAGTGTTCTGAGCGGGTTTGGCCGAACATAATAATTTTGTTTCGAATCCTATATTTATTTTTAAAAAAAATTATTAAATGTATATAAATTATTAATTTAGAACCCAATAATTTAAAACGACTAGAATTCCGAACCCATAAACTTAAAATTCTGGCTCCGCCTTTGTGTACTAATAGATAAATTTGCCTATATGAAGTTTAACAACTGAATCACAAAATAATTTAACTTTAGTGAATCCTCTTAACACTAATTTGTTGAGATGTGTCCAACTAGTTGCGGACCCACGTGGTGGCTAGCAGGTTTATCTGAACCCACTTCACCAAAATATAATATTGTGTATATATATAAATTATGATTAAAGTTGTGTAAATTTTGTATAAATATTTTATTTGAACCCACTTGACAACTACTATTTTACTACTAAAGTTATGTACTTCTAAGATTGAATACGCTTGCACAAAATCCTGGGTCCGCCACTGTATCCAACCAGACTAGTTTAGGAGTCGGGATACTTATTAGAAGAGTCAAAATATAAAGAAGAAACACATAAAATAGCCAAAAAAATTTAACATTTAATATATATATAATAAATAAAAAATACCTATATGCACTGCAATATTTTTAGTAAAGGAATGTCAATTGACTAGGGTGGCTATATCAATATTCGAGTTAAAGTGGATCCAACTTATTCATATAGCTAATCTCATGAATTAAATTGAAACTGGATACGACAAGTCTAATTGGACAACCATTGATGAGATGAGAATACTACTTAAAGTCTTACACATTTACAATTTGAATTGTGATTAAAATTCTCTTCCAATATACAATTATATATCTACTTGTAGCTCCCCGTTTTAACATGGTCTACAATTAATATGATGTCGATGAAACAAATTTGACCCATGCAGCATTAAGTATATATTACTTGAGATCTTATTACTTTGTCTTACTTTTGTGTTTACAAGATTTATTCGCATAAGCAAAAAAGGATTAAGGAAATCATGGTTTTTTATTTATTAATTTGGAGTGTTGAATGACTTTGCTTTCTCCAATATTCCCATTATATCCATTACTCAATTATTAACCCTCACTTATTATTTGACTTTTACGTTAATTATACTTTTATTTGATTGGTAGAGCAAAAACACATACACATAATTAAACTATGGATCATAAATCAGCAGAATCAAAACTGCAATCACCAACCCCACTGCTATAATTTGCCTGCTTAATATATTCGATTTCCAACAACTGTATTAGTTCATAACATTACTCAACTAACAAATCATTTTTAGATTTAATAATTGGTAGTTTCATAAGTAACTCTCAGCACACTTATAATTTGTTTCTATCAATTTACCCATAGTTAAAATCTGTTATTTTACCGACGCTTATAGCTTAGAAGTGAAACTCTTCCCGCAGATCACAATATAAGCGCGGAT
Source organism: Nicotiana otophora (assembly GCA_000715115.1). Classification (NCBI taxonomy): domain Eukaryota; kingdom Viridiplantae; phylum Streptophyta; class Magnoliopsida; order Solanales; family Solanaceae; genus Nicotiana; species Nicotiana otophora. The sequence goes on along the minus strand of AWOL01S0103745.1, from coordinate 5,124 downwards.
TCGATCTTCACCGGTGTCTCTACAGGTGGATCCAGGATTTTTATTTATAGTGGAATTTTCGGAAGAAGGAAATTTGGTTAAACCTCCTTGCACCCTTAGTTCCGCCCATTCTCTTCCTATTCATCTTATGTTATGGAAAAAAGTAAAAAAATCAGAGAAATCGCTTGTACTAATCATAAACCCCAGTGTTAGAGTAAAAATAAAATGATATGTGTTATGGAATAATAAAAAAATAAAGTAAAACAAGAGGAATTTAGAGGGAGATAATTGATAAACTTTTCTTCATTGATATTCTTCAAGTGTTTGAGCCTATATATTGGCCACTTGTTCAAAGTCATGACACTTATCGAAAGGCTTGACATTTGTTGAAAAGACTTTGTCACTTGTTGAAAGTCTTGACATTTGTTGAAAGGCCTTGCCACTTTTTGAAGGTCTTGACATTTGTTGAAAGGCCTTGCCACTTGTTGAAGGCCATGCACTTGGCCATAATTTGCTCCCAAGTAATTTCATAATACATGGACATTCACTCTTAATATTATTTTATAACACTTCTCCCCCCTCCCTTGAATGTTCATTAGTAGATAATGTGCCTCGTTAAAATCTTACTAGAAAAAAACCCAGTGAAAAAAAATTCTAGTGAAGGAAAAAGAGTACACGTGTTTAATAATACGCCTTTTGGTTGCCTCATTAAAAACCTTGCAAGAAAAACTCAATGGGACAAAATCTTGTAAGGAAAAAAGAGTACAACGCGTATTAACTCCTCCTAATGAGAGCATCAATTTATATTTTTGAGCCTCCGCATCCCAATCTTGTATGCTAGTTTCTTGAAAGTTGACGCCGG
>AWOL01S0103741.1:0-14270 GCA_000715115.1 Nicotiana otophora | reverse complement strand
CATCAATAGTAAATTATGAGTTTAATTTATACATACCTATAATTAATGTAAACAACTCTTATAATATCAGTGTTTTTACTTTATTCTAGCAGGTATCCTTTATTATTTTCCAGTTTAATAATTCTACTCCCTCCGTTTATTTTTAGTTGTCCCTTTTTAACTTTGTACTTTCTTTAAGAAAAAAATGAATGGAGTATGAATTTTATAATTTTACCCATGATAGCATTTCAAAATATATTGGGAGATGATTTAGGAAATGAGTAATTAATGATAAGGGTAAAACATGAAATTATTTATTGTCTTTCTCTTATTTGCTAGTAAAATGGACAAATAAAAGAAAAATATATTTTTATATAGTGGGCAAGTAAAAATGAAGTACTTATTATGGACGATTGCCTTTTAGTTAGTTTTTAGATGACCTAGTGAAAAAGTTAGAAGTATATAGAAGCTAAACTGATCATGAATTACAACAGATATGGAGAAACAATTTAACTCTCAAACTCATATCAAGTCAAGCAACAACTACTAAGACTATGTGTTCAACGAGCAGATATCTGAATATAAATCAAAAGCAGTTTGATTATATGAAACACTTTTTTAGTTTATCCAAAAAAGAATGAAATATTTATGTATTCAACTCTAAACTTTGCGTTTTACTCTTAATAATATTTTTAAAAAATAATAAAACTGTGTTCAATCAAATATCTGTTCATTAGCAAATGTCATGGTTGGTACTTTATACTAGACAAAAGATTTCGCATGATATCTCAAGTAATTAACATATAAGTAAAACGTATGAATAAAAGAAAACAAATATGAAAACACGAATTCATAGTGAAAAATAATTAGAACAAGGAAATGTCTTGAGGTAAAATCACCTAACTAATTAACATGGATGATTGTATTTTAAATTAAGTACCTNTAAGACAAATATATAGTTTGAACAAAAGCTATTGAGTTTAATTAACATTAGACAAATTTCTGTAGCAAAATGTTTATGCAGAAAGTGGCTCCCTGAGGCAACTATCTTAGCTTCTGGGAGGAAAAGTCAACAATTATATTACTACGTATCTATCAATGTCACGACGAACTAGACAGCTAAATAGAGGAGGATCCAGTGAACATGTGGAGACGGACAAAAACAGAGGTTCCGGGGATCAAGATTTCATGACACAGTAAATCGCTTTTTTCAGTGAGTTATTTACCTTGATGCCAAGTTTGCTAATGGGTTGGTGCAATCACTTCCCTAAGATACAACAACACCTATTCAGTTTTGCGCTTAGTAATGTCTAACAACCCCTAATCTAGATTTAAAAAAAAAAAATAGTTTGATTTTGCGAAAAGACAATTCTTGAGTGTTGGGTCTTCTATCTAAGGACCAACTACACGTCTCAAACGTAAAAATTGTACCGGGCACATTATTTGATCGCCCCATTTAACTTATACCTAATTGTTAATTTTTTAAAAAAATTTACCCATTGTTTAAACTGCTTCATGCATTTTTCTCCTTCTTCTTCTTCTTCTTCTTCTTCTTCGGGTAACAATAATTTTATATGGTATTCGTGAACATATGTTAAGGTAGTTTATGATATTTTATAGTGGTGAGCTGTTGTGGCATTTTATTTTTTACTATTGCTTAGAGTTTCTTCTTTTTCTTAATTGCAAAATGGAGTCGTTAGATTTATTGTTGTTTTGACAAATTGATGATTGAAGTTTGTTCTTGATAATATTTGGAGATTGTGTTTCAAATTTGAGCACATTTTGAGTAGATTTAGGTATTAAATCGCATATTAGATTGTTAAAATTCGAAGAACAAATTTTTGTTTATAGGCAATTTGTACTTCAGGCCTATTTGGCCTTAAGTGCATTAAAATGTTGGTTACACTTCAGACTTTTGGTTTAAGTGCATCTGAAGTGCAATTTTTTACTTCACACTTATTGGCTTTAAGTGTAGAAAAATATTTGTTGCACTTTAGACCTTTTGGCCTTAAATACATCTAAAGTGCAATTTTTTACTTCGGACTTATTGGCCTTAAGTGTAGGAAAATATTTATTGTACTTACCTTTTGGCCTTAAGTGCATCTGAAGTGTATTTTTTTACTTCACACTTATTGTCCTTAAGTGCATGAAACCATTGGTTGCGCTTCAGACCTATTTGGCCTTAAGTGCATCTGAAGTGCAATTTTTTCACTTTAGACTAATTTTTTTTTACTTCAGACCTGATAAATTTGAAGCTGATCTTAAAGTGGGTAGGCTTGTAAATGTTTTTGCAAAGTGGGTATAGGTGCAATTGTGACCCCAAAATCGGGTATAGATGCAAATTCCCCGTCTCAAATTCAACATGTAACGACCCGATCGATTATTTTACTTTTTAGATCCCCGTTCCCCTAAATAAGACTCCCCGTATGGATTTTTACTATTTTATAACTTGCAGAGATGGTTAGTTCAGGATTTGGAAGGGTTCGGGTTGAAATCGGAATGCTTAGTTTCTTGGTTGGATTTTAAAAGGCTGAGTTTGACTATTGTCAACATTTTGAGTAAACGACCTCGGAACCGAGATTTGACGGTTCCAATAGGTTTGTATAATGATTTTGGACTTGGGCGTATGTTCGGATCGGGTTTTGGATGACCCGGAAGCGTCTCGGCGCTTAAGGTTTATAGTTTGCTTATTAAAGGTTTAAAAGTTCTTTAAATTTGGTTTGGAGTAGGTTTTGGTATTATCGAGGTCCGTTTGGGATGCGACCTGGCTTCCGCAGAAGCGGTTCCGCAGATGCGGTTGATTGTCCGCAGAAGCGAAATTACTGAAGGTAGTGAGGTCGTTTAAGACGGGCTTAGAGCATTGTTTTGACTCATTTCTTTCATTTTCTTGAGCGATTTTGGGGCTTTTGGAGAGGGGTTTCCACCTAGCTACCTGATCTAAGTAATTTCTATCCAATGTGAATTGAATACATAGATAATGGGTAGATTTTAACATGAAAATTTATAAAAAATTATGGGTTTAGATGAATAACCCTAGGTTTTGATAAAAATGGGATTTACCCATGAAAATGGTTATGGTATTGAGTGAAAATTATATATTTGAGTTCGGTGGGTTATGGGTAACAACTTTCTTCGAAAATTTTCGGAATCCGGGCATGTGGGCCTGGGGTGAATTTTTAGAATCTTCCTATTTGGGTTGGATACATTTATGAACTTTGGAGTATATATTGATTAATTTATATAACATTTGACTAGTTCCGAATTTTTCGGCATCGAGTTAAGGCTTTAGAGCGAATTTGAGGCCGGAAAGCGAGCTTTGATACAAGGTAAGTCTCTTGCCTAACCTTGTAAGAGGGAATTTACCCCATATGTGCTTTAAATTGCTATTTGCTTCTAATTATGGGGGCTATGTATGAATGAGGTGACGAGAGTCCGTACGTAGCTACTAATCATTCTTATGTCCGGGTAGTTTAGGACCCAAATCATGAAATATTTATAATGTTTGCACCCTACTTGTTAATTAAAGTGCCTAAATTATATTGGAAATTGTTAGAGGAATTGTAAAGGAGTGAATTTCACTCACTTAAGTTCTGGCGGGTTACTTGAACGTTAATAAAAATTATATTTCGTTGTACATTAGCCTTGTATTAGCTCTTAAACCGGTTATTTATAAAGTATCCTCTCTTCTTATGGAGTGGACCGAACGCCTCAGCAATAGATAGATGCATCTATGATTGGTGCCGTTCGGCCCTCGGCAAAGTACACATTATTCTGGATCAGGCCATACGACCTCGACATAATCGTGTGTGACAACACTCGAAGTGTAATCATATATTTAATATCCTTTGGCTTGAGAGGCAAAATTATATAAGATGAAAATTTATTTGGAACTTACCATGTGTGAAAGGATTATTTACCTTCTGTTTGTTATTGAGTTATTGTTATTATTTACATAACCCGTGCTCATTTAGAATTCTGTATTTCTTTACTATTAGCCCATAGTAAGTGTCGATGTCGACCCCTCGTCACTCTTTCTTCGATGTTAGACTTGATACTTACTGGGTACATGTTGTTTATGTACTCACTCTATACTTCTGCACTAACCATGCAAGATTTGAGGCAGGTGCATCTGGTGGTCCTACCTGCGCGCACCCCAAATATCCTGAGGCCTAGTGGTGGGCTGCTTCCTAAGCCGTTCTACAGCCCCTAAAATCTCTCTTTTGTATTTATATTCTGTCTACTTTATTTCAGACAATAGTTAGAGTTTTGTATATTCTACTAATTGCTCATACACTTGTGATACCAGGTCTTGGCACACACACTAGTAGACTTTATCGTTTGGAGTACATATATCATCATGATTTCCATTTAGTAATCTTCATTTCAGTTATTAAATTTCCCACTCCTTTATTTAATATTAAAAAGAATTTAATTACTTTAAAAGCTTATTAAAAGAGAAATAACATAGTTTAGTTCACTGTTGGCTTGCCTAGTTGGACGCTGGGCGCCATGACGGCCTATAAAGGAAATTGGGTCGTGACATCATGGTATTAAAGCACTAGGTTCACATAGGTCTCACAAGTTATGAGCAGGCCTAGTAGAGTCTTGCGGATCGGTGCAGAGACGTCCATACTTATCTTCGAGAGGCTATAGGAGGTTAAGAAACTACTCTTTTTGTTCATCTCCTATCGTGCAGCTGATGTGGTACTAAGTATCTTTCATTTATTCTCTCATAGATGGTGTGAACGCGCAGTGGATGTTCCAGACCATGGAGGAGCTGCTCCCCCTGTTGCTAGAGGCCAAGGGAGGGCTCCAACCTGTGGTAGGGGACGAGGACGTCCTAGAATTTCTCCAGCTATGCCATCAGTGGATCTAGTAGAGGATCCTATTGTTGAGGAGCAGGGCAAGGTGCCTGCAGCAGAGCCAGCCCAGATGGATTTCATGTCCGTATCGGGATTCCAGGAGGTCATGGGCCGTATGCTGCGGTTCATGGATTCTATGACCCAGGCTAGTTTATTTCCAGCAGACCCAGCCATATCTCAAGCGGGAGGGGAAGTAGAGACCCCTACTTATGATATTGGAGTAGGGGCCTGTAGACCGCAGAAGCGGTGACATTTCCGCAGAAGCGGACATGCTTATGCGAGGAAGCGACCGCAGGTTCGCTTGAAGGCTGGCCAGGTCTAACCGCAAATGCGACCTGGCTTCCGCAGAAGCGGTTCCGCAGATGCAATTGACTGTCCGCATAAGCGAAATCATTGAAGGTAGTGAGGTCGTTTAAGACGGGCTTAGACCATTGTTTTGACTCATTTCTTTCATTTTCTTGGGCGATTTTGGGGCTTTTATACAGGGATTTCCACCTAGCTACCTGAGGTAAGTAATTTTGATCCAATGTGAGTTAAATACATAGATAATGGGTATATTTTAACATGAAAATTTGTAAAAATTATGGGTTTAGATGAATAACCCTAGGTTTTGATAAAAATGAGATTTACCCATGAAAATGATTACGGGATTGAGTTAAAATTATATATTTGAGTTCCTGGGGTTATGGGTAACAACTTTCTTCAAACATTTATGGAATCCGGGCACGTGGGCTCGGGGGTGAATTTTTAAAATCCTCCAATTTGGGTTGGGTAAGTACTCTAATAGTTAAATTATGAACTTTGGAGTATATATTGATTAATTTATATAACATTTGACTAGTTCTGAATTTTTGGGCATCGAGTTGAGGCTTTAGAGCGAATTTGAGGCCGGAAAGCGAGCTCTGATACAAGCTAAGTCTCTTGCCTAACCTTGTAAGAGGGAATTTACCCCATAGGTGCTTTAAATTGCTATTTGCTTCTAATTGTGGGGGCTATGTATACACGAGGTGACGAGAGTCCGTGCATAGCTACTAATCATGCTTATATCCGGGGAGTTTAGGACCCGAATCAAGAAATATTTGTAATGTTTGCACCCTACTTTTTAGTTAAAGTGCCTAAATTATATTGGAACTTGTTAGAGGAATTGTAAAGGACCGAATTTCACTCACTTGAGTTCTGGCGGGTTACTTGACCGTTAATGAAAACTATGTTTCTGTCAAGACCCAAACTCCCTCCGTATAACGTCGTGACAGCACCTAGTCTCTACGACTAGGTAATCCTAACAAATTGCAGAAAATAACAAAATGAAAGTAAAACTTAGCAACTAACAACAGTTGACATTTGAATAACTAGTAACAATGCCGCTCGGCATGTACAATAACCAATACTCTATAAATATATAGTCTTCCCAAAACCCGAAACATCATAAGTCACAAGCTACAGAAGGAAACTAGTATCTCTATACACCAAAGTCTAACAAAAGAAGAACGGAAGGTAAATGACATATGAGATAATAGAGGGGGACTCCGAGGTTTGCGGATGCGGCAGATGTACCTTGAAGTCTCTGTACAACAACAAGCACTCTCAGCTAATAGCATGGCTGATAAGAAGCACCTGGATCTGCACACAAAGCATGTGCAGAAGAGTAGCATGAGTACACCACAATGGTACCCAGTAAGTGCCAAGCCTAACCTCGGTCGAGTAGTGACGAAGTCAGGTCAGGCCCACTGGTAAATAATAAATAAGGCAGGAGAATTTATAGTATAATAAGAGACTAGAATTTAACAAAGGAAACACAGCAAGGAAATAGTACAACACACAGGGGTAAATAGTAGGGGATCTCCCGAGATATCGTCTCGTAGTCCCAAAATAAATATGCAGGGAGAACTCCCGAGGTACCGCCTTGTAGTCTCAAAAGTAAATATACAGGAAGCACTCCCGAGGAACCACCTCGTAGTCTCAAAAGTAAATGTGCAAGGAGAACTCCTGAGGAACTGCCTCGTAGTATCAAAAGTAAATGTGCAGGGAGAACTCCCGAGGAACCGCCTCGTAGTCTCAAAAGTAAATGTGCAGGGAGAACTCCCGAGGAACCGCCTCGTAATCTCAAAAGTAAATGTGCAGGGAGAACTCCCGAGGAAACGCCTCGTAGTCTCAAAAGTAAACACACGGCTCAAATTGATAAATACAATAGTTAACAACAAGATTTCTACAGATATACTAATAAAGAACAAGGAAAAGCAGGGAATCAACTAGGCATGCTTCATAGAGTTCAAATAAGCAGTTAAAATACGTAGACATGCGATATTAGACTAAACAGGATACCTACACATATTGGAATAGCTCAAATAAGAATGAAAATAGACTAATACTCATTTAAACGGTATAACTCAAATTCAAGAAAAAACAAGTTGCTACTCAGTAAAATAAATCGGGTTTTACAACAAATAGCCCGTGTACGTATTCGTCACCTCACGTACACGATGCTCATATATCACAACAGTACCAACTCCTAAGGGGATTTCCCTCACAAAAGGTTAGGCAAGCCACTTACCTCGAACCTAGCTCAATCAATCGGTAACAATGCCTTTCCCACGAATATCTGACTCTGAATGGCCCAAATCTAGACAAAACAATTACATATCATAAATACAACTATTATTGACTAATCTAATTAATGAAATCAAGCTTTTAACAAAAATTTCGAAATCCGTCCTAAAAAGTCGACCCGAGCCCACGTCTCGGAATCGGGTAAAAGTCACAAAATATGAACACCCATTCACTCACGAGCTCATTCGTACCAAAATTATCCAAACCCGATATCAAAATACGAATGAAAACTCGAAAACTTATTTGAAGAACTTTTCCCATTTTTCTCAAAATTTTCAACTAAATTCCTTAATTAAAGGATGGAATTAATGATACATTAGTGGAATATAACCATAAATGGGTTAAGAATCGTTACCCAAAAGCTTCCTCTGAAAATCTCCCAAATTATCGCCCAAATCCGAGCTCTCAAAGTCCCAAAAATGAAATTGAGACCAAACCCTCAAAATTTCCTCTTTTCTTCTTAGCGATCTCGCACCTGCGGACCACTAGTCGCACCTGCGACGCCGCACCTGTGAAATTTTCATCACAGGTGCGGAAATGGCTTAAGGTGACTGGGACAGCTTCTGCGAGCAGGTGGTTGCACCTGCGTGTGTGCACCTACGGATAGTGGTCCACTTCTACGGTCTCCCCTTCCAGCTAACTCTCCGCATCTGTAGAACTGCAAGTGCATATGTGGGGTCGCAGATGCCGAAATTCCCTCGCACCTGCGACCCCTGGCCATCTCCTCAATCTCACTTCTGCGCTTGGCCTCTCGCACGTGCGTGTCCGCACCTGCGGCCACCCCACCGCAGGTGCGATTACACCAGAAGCTTGAAAGCTTAAGCAATTACATAAGTCCAAATTTAATCCGTTAAGAATCCGAAACACACCCGAGGCCCCCGGGACCTCAACCAAATATACCAACAAGTCCTAAAATACCATGCAGACTTAGACGAGCCCTCAAATCACATCAAACAATGCTAAAAATACGAATCATCCTCCAATTCAAACTTAATAAACTTGAAACTTTAAATTTCTACAACCGATGACGAAACCAACCCAACCACGTACGATTGACCTCAAATTTTGCACACAAGTCATAATTGACATTACAGACGTACTCCAACTTCCGTAATCAGAATCCGACCCCGATATCAAAAACTGCACTATCGGTCAAACTTACCAAAAATTCAACTCTCGCAATTTCAAGCCTAATTTAGCTACAGACTTCCAATTCACATTCCGGACACACTCCTAAGTCCAAAATCACCCAACGGAGCTAACAGAACTGACGAAACTCTATTCCGGAGTCGTTTTCACACAATTCTAACTACGGTCAAAATCCTAAGACTTAAGCTTCTATTTTAGGGACTAAGTGTCCCAATTCACTCCGAAACCACAACAACAACCTCCTGACAAGTCACATAAGCAGAAAAAGGTATGGAGAAAGCAGTAAACATGAGATCGGGGCTAATACACGCAAAACGATCGGCCGGGTCGTTACAATTTCATTGTACATTAGCCGTGTATTGGCTCTTAAACAGGTTGTTTATAAAGTATCCTCTCTTCTTATGGAGAGGGCCTAACGCCTCGTCGGTAGATAGATGCATCTATGGTACATGCCTTTCGACCCACAGCAGTATACACATTATTCTGGATCGGGCCGTACGACCTCGGCATAATCGTGCGTGACAACACTCGTAGTGTAATCATATATTTGATATCCTTCCCTGGCTTGAGAGGAAAAATTATATAAGATGCAAATTTATTTGGAACTTACCATGTGTGAAAGGATTATTTACTTTCTGCTTGTTATTGAGTTATTGTTATTATTTACATAACCCGTGCTCATTTAAAATTCTGTATTTCTTTACTATTAGCCCATAGTAAGTGTCGATGTCGACCCCTCGTCACTACTTCTTCGATGTTAGACTTGATACTTACTGGGTACATATTTTTTATGTACTCACGCTACACTTATGCACTAACCGTGCAGGATCTGAGGCAGGTGCATCTGGCGGTCCTATCGATGCGCATCCCATATATCCCGAGGCCTAGTGGTGAGCTACTTCTTTAGCCGTTCTGCAGCCCCTAGAGTCTATCTTTTGTATTTATATTTTGTCCACTTTATTTCGGATAATAGTTAGAGTTTTGTATATTCTACTAGTTGTTCATACACTTGTGACACCAGGTCTTGGCACACACACTAGTAGACTTTATGGTTTTGGAGTACTTATATCATCATGATTTCCATTCAGTTGTCTTCATTTCAGTTATTAAATTTCCCACTCCTTAATTTGTTATTAAATAGAATTTAATTGCTTGAAAAGCTTATTAAAAGAGGAATAACATGATTTATTTCACCGTTGGCTTGCCTACCGGCGACGTTGGGTGCCATCTCGGCCTATAAAGGAAATTGGGTCATGATACAACACTCTTCTAAAGAGTTACTAGACCTGCATGCCTGTACAAAGCAGGGCCCACTGATGTAATTTGGAATCTATTATTCTTTTTATAAGGTTGTATAGGGCAATACAAAAAAGGGGCCCAACAAACTCTTAAGAATGGCATGCTGTTTGCTTTAATCTGGGGATTTTTTCGTCCTATACTATATTTTAAACTTATTTATCAAATTTCCCTGAAGTTTCAAATTTACCCTCTATAACTAAGTTTTTCTTATAACTTATATACAATATTTTCAATAAGCATCCTTCCAGCTTCAGGTTTCTATTTTTAATAGCATGAATAACGTAACAAACGGAACTTCAGTCACAAAAAGAAAAAAGATACGCTACAATATGACAACAACTTTGAACACAATTGTCGCCAAAATTTATCCCTGTTTCCATCTCTACGATTGCTCTAGTCTTCTTTTACTGAATAATTTCTTAACAACATTGTCAAACTACAACACCAATTGCAGTTTAATAAAAACACATAATTGAGCAGATTCGAAGTTTTAGTAGATTTCAAATCAGATTCAATCGCCTCCAAACTTCGGATTCAACTTTGTATTAGTATTTCCAACAAGAATCTATGCTACACAGCTGATTTCTCACACAAAATTCAAATCTCACATAAAACTCAGTTTCTCCAAAGTGCGATGATGGCGCTTTTAATGTGAAACTCAAAATTTGTCCACCCAAATTCTTCAATTCCCATCAATATTCAAGTTTTTCAGTTAAAATAAATATAAATTAGTGCACGTGAGTCGATTTGGAATTCATTCTCTACTTTTCTTTCCTTAATAAATCAATTGAGAAAAGAACAATGTATGGTATATCAACAAACAAATTAAAAACAAACTAATACAAATTTGATACATCTACTACAACATATAAACTAAAAATAAATTTCATACAACTAATTATACAATATATAACTTATTTACAACTTTCATATATCATTCTTACCCAGTTAAATATAATTATAACATCATATAACTTAAATAGAGTTTTCATACAAATTTTATACAATATATCTTTTATATGTATTTTGTATATATTTTGTATGTGGTGTGTTCTTGTCACGACCTAAAATCCAACTAGTCGTGATGACACCAAACCCAATCCGCTAGGTAAGCCAACTTTCAATTATCCAATTCCAATAATAATTATTAAAGCAATTTAAGTGAATAAAGATCTTAATCTCATACAATCCCCAAAACTGGTAGTACATATCATGAGCTTCTAAGAATAGAGTATACAAAGTGAAAATGAAATAAATACATAGTCTGTTTGAATAATATATAAACAGAGTTTTTATAACTCTAAGGTTAACCTGGACAAGAGATAGCTACAAAAGGAATGCAGGTACATCTTCAAGTCCCGCAACCATCGAGCATCACAACAATATCAGCCAACATCTACACGCAATGTGCAGAAGTGTAGTATCAGTACAACCGACCCCATGTACTGAGTAAGTAACAAACTTAGTTGTAGGTTGAAAGTAGTGACGAGCTTCTACCAAGGTCGGGTCCATAACCAACAGTCCATAACAACATAAAACAAATAATACCAGAAGTAACTCAGAGATAAAATGCTCAGCCAAATCATGATTTCAAAAATAATAGTTCTTCCTTTCAAATACATCAGTGAAAACCTTTGCCGAAGTTGTCAAAAATATAAATAGTTTGAAAACAATAATTTCTCCCAAAATCTTTTTAATAATCAATAAGATGTTTCATTTTCCTTTCGGATAACCCGTGTAAAACAAATGCATCACTATGACCATCTGTAGAAATGTGTGAGAAATCATGAATGATGTGATGTTGTACAGTATGAGACAAATACATCTCTATGCCTGTATGTCATGTGTGCATGCCAATGCGATGCAACTCAGTGATAAAATCATAAACAGCCCTTCGGGCAGAAAATCACTCATATACAGCCCCTCGGGAAAACCTCACACTCACTTATGCCTCTCGGGCATACCTCACCATCACTCATGCCACTCGAGCATACCTCATAATCACTCATGCCTCCTAGTCACTCGACACTCGACACTCGCACTCAATAGGTACCTGCACTCACTGGGGGTGTGTACAGACTCCGGAGGAGCTCCTTCAGCCCAAGCGCTATAATGTGCACGGACAACTCACGTGCTGCACGGACAACTCACGTGCTATAATCATAAAGTATATAAAGCATGTTGCAGGCGGGCAACCCCGATCCACATAATAATCCTCACAATCTGGCCCTCGGCCTCACTTGGTCATCAATCTCTTCAGTCTCTCAGGCTCACAATGTCATGAAAATAGCCCAAAAATGATGATATGATGTATCAATAAATAACAACAGAGACTGAGATATGATATGCAATGAAATGAATATGACTGAGTATGAAGTTTTAATTTAAAACAAATAATTCACAGCAATATTACCTCTTTGGGTCCCAATAATTCTGGCACATAGCCTCAACATGATTTTTAATATACTTTTCAGCTAAATTACTTTAACTCATAAAACCGCATGGAAAATGCCAAGATCATTTAAATACAAATTTCCACAGAAACAATTATGTCACAATTTCTTTAGTGCACGCCCACACGCCCGTCACCTAGCCTGTGCGTCACCTCCCAACAATTCACGAAATACATATATTCAGGGTTCATACCCTCAACTCCAAAATTAGAAGAGTTACTTACCTCGAACAAGCTGAATCCAATGTCGAGCAAGCTAAACAATGCTCCAGAAATCCCATTATGCGCGTATCAACTCCTGAACGACTCGAATCTACCACAATTAATTTGATTCAATCCACACAAATTATAGCAAATATTTCCATTTCAAAATGCTAATATTTTCCACAAAATCCGAAATTACGCCCCAATTACGACGAAATTTCAAAATCCAAAATTTCAAAATCTGACGTAACTCACAAAATATGACAGCCCATCCAATTACAAGTTCAACCTACTAATTTCACTCAAATCCGACTCCAAATCGGTATTCAAACTTGAAAAATTCATTTTGTGACATTATAGAAATTTCCTTCTATTTCTCTTGAAAATTCAATAATCTTACACCAAAAATGAAGATTAATTCATGGAATATAATCACAAGGGAGTTAAGAACACTTACCCCAAGTTGTGTGAAAAACTTCCTCTCCAAAATCGCCCAACTCGAGCTCCAAAATCCGAAAATGGGTGAAAATGTCGAAACCTCGAATTTAAGGTTCTGTCCTAGCGATTTCCGCATCTGCGGACAAGGGGTCGCATCTATGGGAAAAAATCTCGTTTCTGCGAGAACGGCTTGGCCATCCATAATCGCTTCTGCGGTGCCAAGGACCACACTTGTGGTCGCGCTTCTGTGCGCGTTGGGCCGCTCCTGTGCCTCGCTTCTGCGCCCTTGCTTTCGCTTCTGCAATGCCTTCCCCGCCAGCACTCCCTCGCTTCTGCGACTGATTTCGCGCACATGCAGCTTCGCACCTGCGATCAAAACTTCGCAGGTGTGATCACACCATTAGGCAGCAGATCCAGCATTTCCTTAAGTCCAAATTTGATCCGTTAACCATCCGAAACTCACCTGAGCCCCTCGGGACCCCATCGGAACATACCAACAAGTCTCATAACATAACACGGACTTACTCAAGGCCTCAAAACCCACATAACAACATTGAAAGGATAAATCACACCTAAATTCAAAATAATTGAACTTTGAAACTTCAAATTCTATATCTTGTACCGACACACATCAAATCACGTGTGATTGACCTCAAATTTTGCACACAAGTCACATTTCACATTACGGACCTATTCAAATTTCCAGAATCGAATTCTGACATCGATATCAAAAAGTCAACCCCCCGGTCAAACTTCCCGAAAATTCATCTTTCGGTATTTCAAGCATAGTTCCACTACGGACCTCCAAATAATTTTCCAGACATGCTCCTACGTCCAAAATCACCGTACGGAGCTATTGGAATCATCAAAACTCCATTTTGGGGTCGTTTACACATAAGCCGACATCCGGTCACTATTTTAACTTAAGCTTTAAACCTTGGAACTAAGTGTCCCAATTCATTCCAAAACCTCACCGGACCCGAACCAATTACCCCGGCAAGTCACACAACAATTGTAAAGTATAATTTGAGCAAAAAATGGAGAACCAGGGTTGTGATACTCAAAATGACTAGCCGGGTCGTTACATTCTCCCCCATTAGACAAGCGTTCGTCCTCGAACGTGCCAAGAGTTTTTTCCAAGCCATCAAATCACTATTTCATCTCACCACACACGTACCCGGGGGTGAAACCACGTCACCCTATTCTATATAAGCTTAACAACACAATACAACTGAAAATCATTAACTTAACCTTAGCCCAAAAACCTTGGAGTTTAATTT
>AWOL01S0103726.1:29237-46638 GCA_000715115.1 Nicotiana otophora | reverse complement strand
CCAGTTTTCCCCCCCCCCCCCCAGAATATGAGGACTTTGCATCTTGTGTAAATTCAAGTGGATTATTTGATCTTTGTTGCAAAGGAAGCCCCTTTACTTGGTAGAATGGAAGACCAAATGCTGAGTGTATTTTCAAGTGGTTAGGCAGGATATTAGTCAATTTGCATTTCCAAAGTTTTTTCCCAACATTGAAATGGAACATCTCATAAGAACAGGTTCAAATCATGCACCTTTGCTGATGATTTGTAGAGCTAACACAACACATCTTGTGAAACCTTTTAGATTCCTAAATTTTTGGATAAAGCATGAGACCTTCAAGGATGTAGTTTTTCAGCATTGGGTAGCAGACTTCATTGGAGATCCATTATAGATGTTCAAATAGAAGGTGAGAAGGGTGAAGATAGCACTTTCTAAATGGAGTAAGCTGACATATGGAGATATATTTAAGCAGCTGGCCATTAGGGAAGATATAATTAAAATCAAGGAACTGTTGTTTGAGGAGGAACCAACAATTAACAACAAAATTGTCCTCCAAAAGGCACAGGCAGAATTGAAAAGATACTTGAGCATTGAGGAGCAATACTAGAAACAGAAAGCCGGCATGACATGGTTTGCAGAAGGGAATAGAAATACTAGATTCTTTCACAACCATGTCAATGGAAAGAGGCAAAAATTAACACTTAATAGGATCCAGAATGGAGATGGAGTGTGGACTGAAACACAGGACTAATTGGCCAAAGAAGCAGTAGATTTCTTTCAAAATTAGTTTAGTCATGAGGGTGATCCAACAATCTTTGATCTTCTGAGTAATGTTCCTTCTATGGTATCTATGGAATAAAACAAGGAGCTATGTAGAATGCCTACTATAGGAGAGGTAAAGGGAGTAGTATTTGCTTTGAGTGGAGATAGTGCAAGTGGACCTGATGGTTTCACTGGAATCTTCTATCAAGAGTGTTGGGATATAGTAGGTGAAGACATCTTCAACATGCTGAAGATCTTCTACAGTGGAGCTCCATTACCAAAATCAGTAACTCATACTAATCTGGTACTATTGCCAAAAAAACTTTGGTTACCACATTCTCAGACTTAAGACCAATAAGTCTTAGTAATTTCATCAACAAGATCATATCAAGGGTAATGCATGATAGGTTGGAGAAGATTCTTCCTTCTCTAATATCCCCCAATCAATCTGGATTTGTTAAAGGAAGGACAATCTTTGAGAATATTTTACTTACTCATGCGAGTGTAACTGATATAAGGTTAAGGGGGAAGCCAACTAATGTTGTGATCAAGTTGGATATGGCTAAGGCTTATGATAGGGTTTCATGAAAATACCTACTTCATGTGTTCAGAAAAATGGGATTTGCTGAGCACTTCATCAACATGATTTGGAATCTGGTATCAAACAATTAGTATTCTGTCCTTGTTAATGGACAATCAACAGGGTTTTTCAAGTCCACAAGAGGTCTCAAGCAAGGAGATCCTTTATCACCATCTTTGTTCATCATTTCAGCTGAGGTACTATCAAGATCACTAAATAAGTTGTTTGAAGATAAAAGCTTTAAAGGTTTTGGAATGCCAAAGTGGACTGATCCATCAAACCATTTGTCTTATGTTGATGACCCAATCATCTTTGTTTCTGCTGATCCATATTCCATAGAAAAGGTGGTGGAGGTTATCACCCAATATGAGCATACTTCTGGACAGCTTATAAATAGAACAAAGAGCTCATATTTCATGCATGCTAAAGTGGCAAGATCTATTTCCTCTACTGTAGGGAAAATTACAGGATTTTAACAAGGGAATTTCCATTCACTTACCTAGGATGCCCTGTATTCTACACAAGAAGGAGGAAGGACTACTTCAATGATGTCATAAAGAGGGTGAAATCAAGGTTGCATTCCTGGAAAGGAAAGCTACGATCTTATGGTGGCAAGGCAACATTTATAACTAGTGTCCTTCAAAGTATGCCCACTTATATGCTATTAGTGTTGGACCCTCCTCACAATGTGTTGGACCATTTGCACAAAACCTTTGCAAGATTTTTCTGGAGTAACAAAGAAGAAGGAAGAAGCGGACACTGGGCAAAATGGTTTAACTTAAGCTTACCAAATGAGGAAGGTGGTCTAGATTTTAGATCACTATTTGATATATCAAAGGCTTTATTTGCCAAGCTATGGTGAAAGTTCAGAACAACTAAGTCCCTATGGTCAAACTTTATATGGAATAAGTACTGTCAGAAAGAACTACCTACATATGTTCTATTTAGACAAGGTTCACATGTGTGGAGGAAAATGTTAGAAGCAAGGGAAGAGATCGAACATGACATATTATGGGAGATGAATAGGGGTTCTACCAATGTGTGGTATGAAAATTGGATTGGTTTAGGTGCTTTATATAATGTTGTACCTCCAGATTTTTCTATTAATGAAGAACTGCTGGAAGTGGATGAACTGAGAGAACAAGACAATTGGAATGATCATCTTCTGAAGCAATCATTCCCTGCAAATATTGCATACCATATAAGGCAAGAAGTGCACTTCAATGGAAATAAGGAATATTGGGATTCTCTTAAGTGTATGACAACATCCACAAGGAGATTTACAGTGGGAAGTGCTTGGCAGAACATAAGGCACAGGGCACCTACAAATGCAGAATACAAGACTTTGTGGATTAAAGGTCTTCTTTTTAAAATCTCATTCTTCCTATGGAGATTGTGTAAAGGTAAGATACCAACTGATGATTTTTGGAGGAGAAATGGTTATATGGTTGTGTCCAAGTGTTGGTGTTATTTGAATCCAAAATAAGACACAATCCAGCGTCTATTCCTTAAAAGTGAAACTGCAAACAGGATGTGGAAAATATTCCTTCAAGCAGTAGGTATAATTGTCAACATGGTGCAGGTACATCCAGTTATAAGGGCATGTTGGAAAACATATTGTTGCCAAAATCTTAAGCCACTAATTCAGGCAGTACCTCTAGTTACATGGGAGCTTTGGAAGAGGAGAAATACAATGAAATATGGAGGATCCGTATCTTGCAATAGGGTCATTCATGAGGTAAATAAGACTCTACATAGTCTTGCAAAGGTCAGATACCCTTGGATGCAAAATATTCCATTAATGTGGTCGGATATGATCAAGTTCTTTGAAGGTTACAAACATTATGTAATGACCAAGAGAGTAACATGGAAGTTTTCATTTGAGAGTTGGTTTAAGTGTAATACAGATTGTGCTTCTAGAGGGAATCCATGACCTAGTTCATATGACTTTTGCATAGGCGATTGTCATGGAGATTTAGTGTATGCTACAGCTAAGGAAATAGGTGAAACAACCAACATTGTAGCTGAAGCAAAAGCAATTGCTGAAGGCTTCGCCTACTGTGTAGAGAAGCAGTTACACCCTCTCATAATTGAGACAGACTCTTTGAAAATGAAGAAGATAATTGAAGGGGAATGGGATCCCCCATGGTGCATTGGAACAGATGTGAGGAGATAAAGGAGAAGAAGGATCAGTTCAATGTCATCTTCCAACATGTACTAAGGGAAGGAAGTGGCAGATTATTTAGCTAACATTGTTTTTTCTTATGCAGGTCCAGTTTCATTTCACTCCTTCTTTGAATTGCTGAAAGAAGGAAAGATATTAATCAATCAAGACAAAGCGCGGATTCCTAATCTTAGGATTAGGATCAAGGAAATTGACCCCACAATGATGGTACTATTTGCAAGGAAACAGGCACATAATGGAGGTGGATTGGCACTGTATGACATCTCCAATACAGGCAGCCAACACATCAGTTTGCACATAATGAGACAAGGCAACAATGGCTCAAATTCAAACTGAACAAACCGGCATTGTCAAGTATTTCTTGTTCCAATTAATATTGTGCATAAGCATAAACACTTTGAACTGGACAGTGTTTGCTACTCACAGAAATCACATGATGAAGTTCTGATTCAACATCATCTTATGTGTTAGGTTTTTGTGGATCATTATCCAGTGGTATTAGGGTGTTTTCACACTCAATATGGAGATGAAAAATTGAAACATTACACAGCTTTTCAAAGCAGCAAGCTAAGGCAACATAGACATAAAGAAACATCCCGGGTACTGTACACTAAATCTATTTACTGATACTTACTTCAAGCTGCAGCAATACTTGTGTCCATCTAATCTGGATATATGATTCTCAGATGCATACAGTGACAAATAGCTTATGCCTTCATTTTGAATAAGAGATCGTGGCTTATTACCAAGGACCAGAAGTAAGGAATTCTACCTAGAACAACAAATGTGTCTGCCGGTACAGATATGGATTGCTTCATTACAGTGGTGTGATCGATTGGAATTCACAAAATGCCTTGATCATGCAAATTCTGGTGCCTGGTGAGAGCGATAGAGGAGCTACTTCTTTTTGCACTGAGCATTTGGATCCATCTGCACTACATACTAATGGAAAGCAAACAACTTACACCTTTGTAATAGCCACTGTATTTGAATTATCTGGCTGTAATTCAGTATTTTATTTCACTAAAGAATTGATTTATAACAAATTCCCATCTGCGCTCAAAAAGTCAATAAAGTCAACCCTCGGGCTCACGTGCCTGATTTTGAAACTTTTTGAAGATAAACTTTACCCTTAACACCACGAACTCGAATATATAATTTATTCCTAATTCCATATCCAATTTCGTGTTAAAAGTCCAAAATTACCAATATTTAGGTTTTTCTTCAAAATCTCAAAATTTCCAGTAATTTCCATAAATTTCCATGTTAAAATCTATATTTAATCCAAGTATTTAACTTGTAATAGGTGGGAATCACTTACCTTGCATTGCTCGATGCAAATTCCCTCAAAATAGCTCCCCAAATTCGGCCAACCCTAGTGAAAAATGAAAGAAGAAGAGACAAATCACGTTCTTAAAACAATTCTGCCCAGCAATATTTTCGCACTTGTGGAACAGTAGCCACACCTGGGGAGTCGCTTGCACGACCAAAACCCCTCTTCTTCGGAGAAGCACTGGAGCCCGCCCTTCGCACCTACGGAAACGGCCCCACTCCTGCGATATCGCGGGTGTGACAAGCTCCCTTGCTTTTGCGCCCCCTACGCTTATGCGCTCCAAAAAGCCGCACATGCGCCATCACATGTGTGGTACAAACGTCGCTTCTGTGAGCCTTCCCCACGCACCCCTCTCCCGTTTTTGCATTGAGCAGTCCGCTTCAGCGGCTCTGCACCTGCGCCCAAATTTCTGCAGGTGCGGTCACACCAGCAATTGGCCAAAACCAGCATTTCCTCAATTTCAAATTTCAAATTTCGATCCATCTTCAATCCGTTCAAACCCGAGGCCCTCGGTACCCCATACAAACATACAATCACATGTCAAAACACGATACGAACTTAGTTGAAGCCTCAAATCACGTCAAACAACATCAAAATTAAGAATCGATAGCCAAAACCTTTCCTTCAACTTTCCAACCTTCACATTTCGCTGAACGCGTCCGAATTATGCTTAAACATCCCGGAATGACACCAAATTTTGCGTGCAAGTCACAAATCACGATACGAACGTATTCCAAGGCTCGACACTTGAAACGGACATAAGAAATTCATTTCAAAGCAAACTTACGAAATTCTTAAACTTCCAAAATGCCAACCTTCCATAATAGACGTTGAAATGCTCCCGGACCACCCCCGATACTCAACCCGAACATACGCCCAAGTACAAAATCATCATACCAACCTATTGGAATCTTCAAATCCTGATTCCGATATCGTTTACTCAAAATTCAAACCTTAGTCAACTCTTCCAACTTAAATATCACGATCCAAATCGATGGGCCGCGACGGTCACCCGGTACCTTACTCAACCGAGTACCAACATAACGTACCTTTTTATGTCATACTATCATAGATAACTGAGCTGGAAGGCTTCCATGATATAAGTAGAATACCACATATAATACCAACTTATACATAAGACATACGGGCCTATAAGACCAAAATAACCACTCGTACACTGAACATAGGCCTACAAGTCCATACAATCTTTTACGTACATTATATCTGTCTACAAGCCTCTAAAGATACATAATTTTTGTAAAGGTTGGGACAGAGTCCCGCCATACTAAACAATACACGTCTAAATCATACTAACCAAACAAGCAACTCCGAAGCAAATGGAGTGCACCAACATCTTTTGATGAGCTGATAGCCTTCTTGGAGGGCTCTCGACCTGTCTATCTAGATCTGCGGGCATGAAATGCAGTGTCCCCAAGCAAAAGGGATGTCAGTACAAATAATGTACCGAGTATGTAAGGAATGAAAATCAGTAAATAATAGATATAAGAGAAACATGGAGTAAAAGACTCGACATGTACATTTGCATAGCTCTGTGAATCATTTCATTTTTATAATGTCATGTATATGCGTATAAATGTCATACCATGCATAGGTATATACGTTCATAACATCATCAAGCCTCTGAGGGTATCCCATCATATCATTTCGGCAACTGTGGAAAAATCATCAACGTAAACCAGCTGATCAGGTGGTGGTGCATATATAACGCCGTAACCTTTATCCCATATAAATATAATATACATATATACGCGTATATAACGCCATCTGGTCATGGGTTAATGTACATGTATAAATGCATGAAATGCATAAGAAATACGTTAATAAGATTTTCTCGGAATGCCATAAAACTTAATATGCCTTTCGGATAAACTTTATCAAATACGTATGTTTCCGAGACCTATGAACATGAGATATAATAATAATTCACATGGGGAATCAAGAATATAGACACCCCTAGTATTTTTATGAATAGAGTCATTTATGAAAGTTGCGTATTTTGCTCGTTTCATTTGTATTATTTGGATCATGCCAAAAAGAAAGAAGGGATGGCCTTAACATACCTGGAGTAGGAAAAATCCGTATGAATTTCCAAATCCCCTCACCTTCATCCTTGGCTTTGCCTTTCTGTATAATTACCTTAATAAGTGAAGTTTGGTATTAATTCAAGATAAGTGAGTATCATTCTTGGCTTAGCATTCCATATGTCTCCACTACCAAATGGAGTTTGGTATTAATTCAAGAGGAGTGAGCATCATTCTTGGCTTTTTGCATTCCATATGTCTCCATTACCAAATGGAGTTTGGTATAACTTCAAAAGGAGTGACCGTATGTCTCCATTACCAAATAGAGTTTGGTATTAATTCAAGAGGAGTGAGCATCATTCTTGGCTTTTGAATTCCATATGTCTCTATTATTAAATGGAGTTTGGTATTACTTCAAGAGGAGTGACCGTATGTCTCCATTACCAAATGGAGTTTGATAAGTATAGGGATAAGTACTATGACTTCTCTTTCTATGTGTTTGCAAGGAGTGTCTTAGAATATTCCATGTGTCCTCTTAATTGATTGTCCAAATCCAAGTCATTATCAATTCCTCCACTTGCTGTCACGTTTTTGCTTTAGTATTTATCCAAAGACTTCAATTAATCCACCACTAATTATTAATTAACTAGATAATATTCCATTACCCAATAATTAACCAATTACTCACATAATTAAGAATTATTTCTACTTACTTAAAATACTACTCACTTCTCACATACCTTATACACCTTACTATCATGGTCATGTGATACCTTGTATGGAACTAGTCCATAAATACCGAGTATTTTAACTCGGGCCGTATTTTATCCCAAATTACCTAACTTCGACGAAATTTATTTTCTTTGATTTGCTTACCATCTCACCTTCACGAATTTACTTATAACTTATTTTAAATAACATAATACTTATAATCCCAAGATAATCTCATTCCCGAACTTATGTTACTTAACTTACGACGAAACTTTAACATACAAAAAATGCGGGATGTAACATCTCATTTCTGAGCTTATATCAATTTACTTATAGCGTACTTCCACGTACGAAAATATGGGATGTAACATTAAAGCTTCCGAATTTATAATTTTCCTTTTGAAACCACTCTGAACTTCCCGAAATTCAATTCTGACAATGCGTACACGTCATAAAACATGAAGTGAAGCTACTCGAGGCCTCAAACTGTTGAACGATGTGCTAGAGCTCAAAATGACTGGTCGGGTCATTACAGTTCTACTCAAGGTCGATGCCCCCTTTGAATCCCCCGATACTTCAAAGTTCCCAAGGGACTCAAGGCCCAGGGTAATGCTTGTGCCAGGGAGAGCAGGCGAACCTAGAGTCGAACTCAACTCCCAAATACCCCTAACCACTAACGACTTATTTTTTCCTATGGGTTTAAGTGCCAATGAGTCCCTTTGAATGTAAACTAAATGCTATAGTATCCCTTACCACAAAATCGTGATAGTAAAGCTTGCGATTCAGTTCTGATTTCCTTTTGAAAATGGGCCGTAGTTTTTACTAAATCTCGGGCTTCAAGATCTTTTAAGAAAAGGAAAGTGAGAGAGAACATAGTAATTATATGAGTAAATTATAATTAGCGAAATCAGGATTAATTATTTAACTAATCCTTTTAAATCCTATATTGTTTAAGGCTTTCCTATGTTTCATATAATATTAAAGCATAAAACAAAGCATGTGATCTAATATATGAGTGTTAAATACATGAAAACAAAAATACGACAAAGCAACAAGGCAGCCGATAAAAGGTAATGAAGTAGTAAACTACATTAAAGGATCAATAGATAATAACAAAGGGAATTGAGAGAAAGAGGACTAGACTCTGGTAATTGGGTCTCAAAAAGGCAGGCCCAGTAGTAAAGAGATGCGGCTACGGCTGATGTTGGACTCTCCAGAAAAATGCAACAAGGTTGGGATTGGGCCTGAGTTCCTTAGGAACTTTGCGGGCCCAAGTAGATGTACATGTCCAAAAGAGAAAGAAAGTCATTAGACACATGCTCCATATATTCAGCATATTCAACCATGTATGAATTATATACGCAGATGACTGGAACAAAAATATATTAAAACATCAATACTCAAATACTATAAAAATTATACTAATGTGGTGGTTATACATGGTAAATAATTTACATTGAAAACCTTTCGTTGTCATTAAACACTAAACCCCTAAAAAACCGAAAGTGTCAATGAATTAAGGGCTAAGGAGGGAGTTCTACTCAAGGTTGATGCCCCCTTTGAATCCCCCGACACTTCAAAGTTCCCAAGGGACTCAAGGCCCAGGGCAATGCTTATGCCGGGGAGAGCAGCCCAACCAAGAGTCAAACTCCACTCCCAGATACCCCTAACCACTAACAAATTATTTTTTCCTGTGGGTTTAAGTGCATATGAGGCCCTTTCAATGTAAACTAAATGCTATAGTATCCCTTACCATAAAAGTAAACTTTCCCATAATAACATAAGGGCACACATACTACATTTTTCTATCAAATGAACAATACACATATCAGGTAAATCTAAGGGTCAGATTTCGAGCACATACAGTAGAGAAACAGGAACATTATAACCTACTATTAAATATCTAACACTAGAGAAATACAGTAAAGGATACAGAGTTCATATACGTAGCAACACAAGAAATATAGACACCCCTGCCCTAGCAAACCTACTATGAATTGATTAGCTTTCTACTAGACAATGCATGGATTAATTAAACTACAACTTTAAAAGGTGTTGATAAAGGTTCAGGCAAATAGTTACAACTAACACCTTTTGTAGAAGTTACCACAGATATCAGAAACATGATCTAAACTCTTAATATGACTATAGGTTCACAGATTTGAACATGGAATCCCCTAAGGGCTCAACATGATCATATTCCTAACTGTATTAACCTTAAACAAGCCACTATATTCAGACAGTATCAAACAAGGACTTCTCACAAGGTTTAAGGATCAGATTCAGTTTCAAATTAACAATAAGGAGAGGACTAAGGGTAGTTCAAAACAAAGCATGGGATCAGGAAGCCAAACAGGGGAACATGCAATATTTAGTTAGTTATACATAAACATTTCAAGTGAGGTTGTAATCTTATACAGACAGGGGAGCTTTACATGTTACATTGTCAAGTTAAACATGTCATGAAGGGAGAGGGTTGTAGATAAGGGAAGTGTTATATTAAAACAAGTTTAATTCAGGTGTATAGTCTAAATTAGTATCTATATATGAAGCAATCACACTTTGTTTAACAATCATCACTTGATTATAACAAGAATAAGTAGGTCCTACTTTTATGGAAGATAACTTAATGATAGATGCATGTAAGCCTCACAAAGTCAACAGTTGCTTAAAAGATTTCAAAGACAGGAAAGTACTACACCAAATAGGTTTTTCCTTAAACATGTAACTGAAGGCTTTATCTAAACATGAGACAACTAAGTTCAGCTTAATAGCAATTATCAGTTAACTATAACAAAACATGATCATGACTTGTCCTATGAAGAAAAGGATAACTTAATCTTAACAGAATATACACAGTAGAACTATTGGTATTCATGAAAAGAAGAAAGTTCAACTCAAACAAGACTGTTTCATGCAAATGGAACCAAAAGTTAGGTATAATCATAAGAATGCCACGGTGATAGCCCAGAAGTTGCCTTCAGAGTTGGTAGATATAGGTATAGATAAGGAAAGCATCTAAACACTTAGATTTTCATGCTTCAGTTAAATGATATGAACTTATAAACTTTTAGATTCATCTCAGTCAGAAACATCAAACAATAAACTCGACCACAAGACAAACAGAATGCATGGAAAAAATATGTAGAAGTAAAGATCACGGCAGAATCATCAGTGAGAGATATGAAGTTTAGGTAAACATGAGCAGTCATTCAAGTTACATTACAGCTTAATCATGCAGACTGTTTAAACTCAAAAATGAAAGTCATCAGGAGTCACATAGTAACTTAACCAACATTAATTAAAGACTTAAGAGGCATGACAAGTGATCATAAGAAGACAACATCTTATCATGAACAAAGAATAACATTTCTATACTGGTTATAAACATGACAAACGACTATAGTTTATAAAAGACAACAAGCATATTCATAATATTCAGATAAGATGAACAGAAGAGAAAAGTTAAGAGGTATACTGGCCTTTTTGAAGGCAACAGACCAAATAGGGATCCTTCTTAATCGCCTAGGCCCAAGATTTCAGGCTCGAAGCAGTGAAAGCACTCGGGGAACAAAAGAAATGGAAATCGGTAAGAAACCCTAGGTTTTCTTTGAAATCTCACAATTGCTCTTAGATGGTCGTCTAGTTGGTGATTCTAGGTTGTAGTAGATGATGTTAGGTTATTTTTTTGCAGTGTTAGGTGGTTGTAGATGAGAACATTAAAGGCCCCTTTTATAGTACCATTAAGGCTCTTCGGGTTTCATAGATTTAAAACAATAGTGGAAAGTGATGAAAGATCGATGATGACAACAAGATTGAGTGAAATCAGAAAGAAATAGAGGGAAAATTAATGAAACCTTTACCTGAGTGGAGAGCAATTGACCGTTGAAGGAAAACCCATCGAACAAAGCCCAAACACCTAGAGATCACTACGTTTGACCTCTGGGTAAAGAATATTCATGATGAAGCTCTTAAACGTGCACATGCATACTACGATTTGGAAGAGCGAGTGGAGAAAACAGATGAAATGAAGTTTCATCATTTAGGTCTAGGGTTTTAAATTGGGGGTTTTGAATTTAATCAACGAAAATGGAAACTAAACTCACTGGCTTCATCACCTAGGGACAAAGGAGACGAATCTGTAAGTCTGATTTGAAAGAACGAAAAGAATGGGGTTTCAAACTTACTGGCCGCATCTAATCTCTCAGATTTGAAGAAAAAAAGGTAAATTTAGCGGGATTCGAGGATGGGGAATCAGCGAAGGACGATTTGGTGAAGGTCTTGTGACCTTGCACTGATTCGTGAAAGGTTTTCATGACTGATGGGTTGGAAGGGATGAGAGAAAAGAGAGAGGAAAAAGAAATAAGGGCAGCTGTGTCAAAGAGAAATGATTAGGGTTTTGGGGTAATGGGAGGTCTGTCTCTAGGTTAAATGTTGAGAGATAGAACCTGGACCGTTGATCTTTGAGATCAAAGATCCCGATATTTTGGTTATTAAGAATTTTTAGGGCGGAACTTCGATGGTCGTTGGATTAAGAGATTTTGGACGGTGGGGATGAGATCTCTGGGGGCGGGTATTTAAAATCTTGATAAAATTGGAGAATAAAGGTGAGTCATTGATCTGAGGGACAGACGAGTCAGATTCATTGTGATTCTTGTGTGAGTGTTACAGTGAGGTGACGTGGCACGAGCTGATTGGTGCAAAGAGAGTGGCCTAAATCACCGTGTTGGAATGGAGATGGGGTGTTTGGACTGGGTATTTCCGTTTGGGCTTGATAGTTGGGCCAAAAATAATTTAAGGAATGGCCACTTTGCTTTTGATTTGAGAATTACAATTGTAGCCTTTGTCTTTTAATCCCGCTTTTGAAATTAATTTAAGTAGACTTAATAATTTTTAATAAAATGTGGTAAAATTATATTTATTATATATACTACTAATTACTTTAATTAATTATTTATAAAAATATTTTATTTTCCAAATTGCAACACTAATTTCGAATTTTACATAATAGTCTAATTAACTAGAGATTAAAGAGTAATTCATTAAGTTAATTATAGAATCTATGTAATGTATATATAAGAATTATTTTAATAATCTTTAAAATAGTAAATATATTTGTAATTACATAATTTTAATACTACACGATTAATTTTAAAAACTAATACTTAATTAATTTGTAAAATATAAATATTTGTTATTAGAAATCACTTTGTAAATTATTAAGTATAAGTAAATTAATTTTAAAAAGGAGGGTCAAAATTTGTCGTCAACACACTTCATAAAATTTCTTAAATGAAATACAATGCCAAAGTATCAAGATAATGTGACACAACCCTTATTGAAAAATTAACATGTTAAAGCAACTTGCTAACAAAATTGTACTTTTCGTTCAACATCACTACGGTTCATATTGTACATGAATTTCAAACTATCGAGTATAAAAGGAAAACTAGTTTTCTCCTTTGTACATATTTACAAGACAAATTATGAATTTGGCCTATTATAATACTTGGGTTATTAACACACCCTAAACAGCAAAACAAGTCACCAAATTCAAGTTACAAGCTTATGGTTTTGAGATCCAACAAGCCTCAAAATTGGCATACATATGTACAAGTCCCAAAACTATGCAAAACCTAGATACATATGCAAATGTGATCTCTAGAAAAATCCTGAAAAGTCTACTCCAAAAGGCCTTCTTTAAATCTCTTCTCGCATATTGCCTGCGTATAACATCAATCTAAGAGTGTTTGCCAAATATCCATTTTCGCCCAATATGTACATCATGCCATCATACTAAGCATAATCAGATACCAAGATGGACTTGTCACGCCCCGACCTTGGGGAGCGTGACCGGTGGTCAACCTAGATACCCCGGTAAAGTAAGCCTTTACAATACCTTTTACCCAACTAGTCCATCAATAAAGAGAAGATACATTTATATCATTAATTAACCATTAAGTAGATTCCATGAACAATGCCAATTCCATTACCATTAGTCACTTCATTTTATAGTCTCAAAATACATACACAATCACGGTTAAAGTGCAACAAGTGATTCAAATACAACAAGGCTAGTTTGACTTTTCCAACACCCATATACGACCCACACTGTGTCTACGGAGCCTCTATGGATACAAAATACTATGATAATGACGGCAACAAGGCCTCGGCTATACCTCAAAACATAATACACATGGGACAAAAGATACACAACCCCGAATGAAGTGGGGCTCACCAAATTTGCTGAGAAGAGGGTATACTGCTATCAATGATCAATGCCACCTGCTGCGGAACCACCTGCATCCATTAAAGATGCAGCACCCCTGGAAAAAAGGACGTTAGTACATATGGAATAGTACTAGTATGTATGATTAAGCACCCTCTCATTAGAACATGTAACAATACAAGGAAGAACTGTCATAAAATCAATGGAAGCCTCAAACAATACTAAAACATCAAGTTAGGAGCAATATAAGATTTCAAGTATAATTTTATTATTTTAGGTTGGGAGATCTTTAGCACCGATATACCACCTTGATTTTAGCACGGAGTCCAATCACGGCCCGATCGGCTAGGCTGTCTCACCTAAAGACATCAACCACAATCACAAACACTATCAAAATCTCAATCATTATCTCAATCATAATCTCAAGCACAATCACCACCATGTGTGCGGCATGGCGTCCGATCACGACCCGACCGGCTAGGCCGTCTCATCACAGTGTCGTGTGGATCGACATCACCCTTTTCTAGCAATCATCTCATCCCAATAAAGGGGAATATTCTCACCATATCAATATCATCCCAAATGAGGAAAATAATCACAATTCACTCCTACACCGGCACGTGTAGTATCGGGGTTAGGCTATTACAACCTACCCTTCCTCTGTGACTAACGATACTCCCAAAGTGTTTATTATGTAGAGGAATTTCAGCTCATTTAAACATCTTTTACACGTCTCTTAATTTCATTGGCACTAGTGGCCCCAAATATAATATCATTCTTGGCACATTGGTCGTATCTCATATTTCATGCTCACCTATTTCACTTTCAAACATCATCACGGATTATCAATAACAAAGCATTTCCATTCAAGACTTTTAGTACACATGTGAGCAAATAAGAGTCTTAAGCACATTGAGATTTCTACACAATTTGGTATAATAACTTTTATTTGAAACACGACTTGAAGTCATAACATTTAGATACGCAACAAATACTTTGAACACATTCTCAAATAGTAACATAACATGATAAGAGAATTTAGAATACATATTGAATACATATCTTTTGACACAGCTTACTCGGAATAGTCAAGTTATAATGAACAACTCGGGACTTATAAGGACATCGTGGGATTCAATTCTAAGAGAGAAGTTTAGCCAACATACGTCAAATCCACCCCTAAATGATACTACAATGATCCACTACACTAAGAAACTTCAATATACAATAACAACATCCAATGGGACCAATATTATTAACAAAATCCATAGTTTGGGCCATTTAGACACTTTATCAAACATCTAGTAGGCATAAATCTCTACATCTCTTAACCATAGAATTAGTTCATCCAACTACCACCATTTACCAACAATTTATCCCACCATCATTTGTAAAATATTTATAAGTTCCAACACCGCATGCATGACCATCCATCTACACCCAACCAACAAAATTCCATCAAATAATCACATTTCAATCTCTACAATGGTTATGTATTTAAATTGGGAACTTATGGCTTCCAATCACCATCCCATGGGTTCCAATACTCAATTCATACTCATACTTCCATAATAAATCCATGCATGTAAATCTAAGGGTATAGGATTACCTTTTGGAAGAAATCTTGCAAAACCCTCCTTTGAGTTCTTGAAGGAATTTCTTGAACATCTAGGGATTTCATGGTGGATTGAGTTAGTTCTAGTGTGGAAATGATTAGATTCACACCAAGATAAATGATATTTCTTACATTGAAGATAGTAGGAGTTGGGGGTCTTGAGAGAGTGGATGAAAGCTCCAAAATTCATCCAAGTGAAATGGGGAAAATAAGCCCCCAAAATGACTTAAAAGGACCTTAAGTTGGGGCGCGCCCAGTGTGGCAAAGTGAGCCTCACTTCACTGTCCACTGCATGCAAGGTAATACATGATCTGCGCCCAGTCTGGCGAATCGAGCCTTGCTTCGTTGTCCGCCAAAATATCTGGGTGGTATTACTTTAGTAATTTGATCATAACTTTTAGTAGGAATGTCCAAATGACGAACGGCTTGATGCTTTGGAAACTAGACTCGGAGGACTACTCTTTAGGGCAAAGTTCTTGGAAAATATCTTTGTATTATGAGAGTGATACCCGTTCAAAGGCAGGTGTTGTGCAAATTAAGACAGCTTTTCCACTTAACATTTCCAACTCATTCCAAACAACTTCTTCCCACTTACAAACCTCCTTAATATGTTCCAAAACACTTTCCATATGTATTTTCATGTCAAAATGATGTGGTTATATCCTATAGGTCTTCTTTAGTACTCAAAATCTTTATTCCCAATTATCGTTGGTGCACTATAAAGTCTTAATCATAAGCAATTTTGGTCACGCCCCAACCTCGGGGAGCACGATCGGCGCTCAATCGAGTGAACCTGGTCGAGCAAGCCTATTAAACCTTTCCTACCCGACTCATTCATAATCCAAAAAGGGATCGCATCACCATTTGTAAAACAGGGGAGAGATCAGTTATATAAATATATAAATGTTGCTAGTTCATTTTTCCTTATATACATTATGCCATAGTTGAGTTCCCAAAATACAACTCGATCCAACGACCACCCCAACATACATACATGACCCATATAAACGTCTACGGAGCCTCTAAGAGTACAAAAGAGCAACATGACAATGCCGACAACAAGGCCCCGGCTATACCTCAAAATATGAAAACTTATACAAAAGAAGGACTACATGACCCCTGGGAGAAATGGGGCTCACCAAGACTGCTGTGAGGAGAGAAAGAGAGCACCACTATCTGCGATCGGCATTATCTGCGATGGAACCACCTACATCCATTCAAAGATGTAGCGACCCCATCAAAAGGGACATTAGTACTATCGAATAGTACTAGTATGTAAGTCAAACACCGATCTTAGTAGAATGAACAGTGAAACAACGAGAAGGCAGTCATAATAATCAATAAGTACTTCATAGAAATACAAAGAAACACCAAGTAAGGATCACATAAGTTCCAATTCAATCTTTCCATCTTTTTAGATTAATAATCTTTAGTGCAAAAGCCACAACTCACAATGCCACCATGTTTTTACATGGAGTCCGGTCTCGGTCCGACCGGCTAAGCCATATCAAGTGATACATATCCATATCCACAATGTAAATCAATAATTCCAACACAATTACCACCATGTGTACAGCATGGCGTCCGATCTCGGCCCGATCGGCTAAGCCATCTCACTTGAGACATAACCTCTTTCAATTGTTCAATCAATCCACATTGTTTTCCCATCTTTCATTACATAGCACAAACAGCCTCATTTATTAACTAGTTCTTGGCACTTGGGAATATTTTACATTTCAAGTCTTTCCCTTTTTATTCATCCAAATAACATCATCATTCATGTCGATAAGTATCATCACATAAGGCATTTCACACATAAGGGAAGGACCTTGAAAAATCATAATTACGTTCTCAAATAGTATGATGATATGGTAACCATCTAAAACAATTAGGGAACATGAATCTTTCAATCCAACACACTAAGGAAAACAATTCTAGTATGATCAAGTTAGAACTTACACCCAT
>AWOL01S0103726.1:6761-28874 GCA_000715115.1 Nicotiana otophora | reverse complement strand
TTTGGTGCTCTACTTGAATATTTCCAAGCTTTGAGTGATGGTTGAAGATTAATTGATGAAAATTAGGCCCTCCCTCTAGAACCCTCTCTCTCTCTCACTCACTCTAGAAATATCATAAATGAGCTTCAAATTAGACTAAATGGGTGTTTTAACAGAATGGGGGTCGGGTTTTAAATTAAGAAAAATGGTGCCCCGACACAGGTCTGCGGTCACATATGCGACCGCATAATGGTTATGCGGTCCGCAAAGTGATCGCAGAAATGGCCCTCAGGGGCCTAAACTTTCGGCTCAGGTATGCGACCAGTATGCAGTCCGCATACTTCTTCTGCGGTCGCATAATGCACCGTAGAACTCCCTCCGCAGAAACCCAAGAGGAATTACGCAACCGATATGCGGTCCGCATATCGATTATGCGGTCGCATAATCGACCGCAAAACTGACCTCAAATTGGCCAAACTTACTGCTTCACTCTGCGGCCATTATGCGGTCCGCAGAGTGTATGCGGTCGCATAATGGGCTGCAGAAACGCGTTCTTCTGCGAAACGTTTTCCTCTTAGTTCGTAAGGTACTGTTCAACTTGGCACTAAAAAATCCGAATCACGGCGAGCAAGCTCGCCGCGAAGAATTTCTACTATAGTAATGCAGGAATCTAACTTGGCACCACGAAACCCCAAGTATTTTGGTTAAAATGTTTACAGGTCCTTACAATTTTTTACGGGGCCTTACATTCTTCCCCACTTGGGAACATTCATCCTCGAATGTTGGATCTTGGCCTTTTTCATCCTTAGAGAGAGAGTACTTAAGTTTCCATGACACCTATTCATCTCCTTTAGTTTCTCAAACCTTAATCGACTTCCTGAAAACCCCATAAGTCTTATCTAAGTACAGAGTCATTCTCTTTAATCCTAAACCATCATCTTAATCGTTCATAACTTACCCTCAAGCCTTAGTTCCTAAAAATATAACTAATTCCCCAAATTTTCAAAACTTTCGGTAGAGCCTCCTTTATATATAGGTGTATCCACCTGTCAAAGACCACATAAACCAACCAAAGAAACATATCCACATGCTATAGAAGGCATCGTAAGTATACATAGCACTAAACACACCATTTCTTACCATTTCATTGTGTTTAGCTTACATAACTGCTCCAAGCCATGGAGGCGCACATACATGAGCATAAAACATAATACTCGAAAGAAGAGAGCTTCCAATAGTCTATACATACTATTACCTTATCCTACAAATAAGCGAGGTTATCTCCACTTCATAACTTCTTCCTGCTCCTAAGTCGCCCCATAACCTTTTAACGGATGCAGCTTCTTTGGATCTCAGCTTTTGATCTTGTCTCCAAAAGATGGCAACAGGAACCTCTTTATAGGTCAAACCTTCATTAATCCTAACATTCTCCATAGGGACAATGAGTGACAGATCCCCAATCACTTACTTTAACAGGGACACATGAAATACGGGATGCATGGAGGACAACTCTTAACGTAATTCAAGCTCATAGGCTACTTGGCCAATTTCTTCAAGGTTTTATATAACCCAATGTATCTTAGACTCAATTTACCTTTCTTAAAAAATTACATAATGTTTTCATGGAGAAAATCTTTAGAAACACCTATTCATTTTCCTCAAACTCCAAATCTCTATGTCGAACATCCGAATATGACTTTTGATGACCTCCAGCTTTCATCAACCACTCCTTAATGATCTTGCCTTTTGCCATAGCTTAGTGAACGAGATCTGGCCCTATCAACTCTGTAAACCAACTTCATACCATCCAATGGGAGATCTATATCTCCTGCCATACGAGGCACCACACAGTGCGACAATAACCCAATACATGATAAAATTCTCGACCACGGCCTTCATTGGCCCTATACCCCTCAATATATGTTACTATAGCCACTCCTTGCCCCAATCACGATTCGATATATGAAAGTACATCATTATGAACACTATATTATTCTCCTATCATATATCGACATTCATTGAAAAGACAACATAAACATGATCTTAACATACATTGAGTCATAAAATATTGCATGTACATACTTTTGAACCAGATGCATCATTAGTGGAACATCTTTATCACATTTCTCTTATATATGACCTCCTAGGAATTGAGTTCCATAATAATTTCCTTGATATAGTTACAATCTTCTGTTAATACTTGCAACTTGCTAATACAAATTCCCAACAAAAGATATTACTTGATGAGTTTCTTATAGGACCTTCTGTTTCAAATGAATATCATCTGCTAGCTTGTGCACACACCCTCGTAACATTAACCTGCACGACATCGAGTCAAATGTAAAGCTACATTATGCTCAGACCTTTCTTAGCCACTATCTTTCCTTGTTATGTGCCTAATAGGATTTAATAAATCACTCTACTTCCTTTGTGAATGTTCTCACGATCCCGCTTTACTGTTAAATACCTCCAAAGAACATCTTAACACCCTTTTTATATATTCAATTCAAAAGAGCCACTAGCCGGAACATGGCCTTTTCTGAAACTTGAGATCCTTCTGAATTATTCAACAATGACTTCATGTTTTCCTTCTAAGTGTAGCACATAGTCCACCTGATTCCATCCTCGATAAGTAACTCACCTTATTCCCAGTATTGTAGCTACCAATAGAGTTTCGTGGTATTGCAGCTTAAGATCTCTCATGTTAAACATATCTGGTTCGTAACAAGTGTTCATCCACTCTCCATCTATTTCGAACATTTCCCTTTGTCCTTTGGGTAGATTGCGTTATTTTCCCTTTTTGGTTGCCCTTTTGTCCTAGAAAATATGTTGGTACTATCTTTTCTTTGCAACTGGGACATTCATTCCCATCCCAATTTTCCCTTAATGCATAGTTAATAGCCTTATTGTGCCACACACATCTCCCATGAACTTGTAGTATCATTGTGCCTAGTTTATTGAGTTTACCATACCAACACTTCACCACCAGTAGTCTCATTTTCCATTATAATATGTATACATGAACTCCCTCTAAATCTTTTAGTTGATATTCAGTGTCACCCAAGTCGGCTGCATTATAGTTGGTTCTTTATACCTTCTATTAATACTTATGCTCTAAGCAAGTCCATAATCCTGGTACGAACTGTTATACAATAAGAATGACCACCTCAATTTGTAGATTTTTTTCCAATTATTTTTGCCTCATTCTTCCTATTTAGTGAATAGCTATGTACTCTTCCATATGTTACGTGGTCTTTTCCTTTAGTTGTGAATTCATCATGCTAGCCTCTCGACAATTGTTGAGATACCCGTGAGAAAGTGTGTTCTTCCATGTATCACTTAACACTTCCTTGATTGCAAGATTCTTAAGAGGCACTTCATAGAGTCCAAATGCTCTTTTAGGTTATTATAGCATCTAATTTATTTCTCCTACTCGTTCCTTCTTTCTTAGAGTCTTGGGACTTTAGCTAAATCGCAGATCCATGATTAACTCATTCTGAACACTCACAAACCTTTCACATTTGATCTATAGTATTTCCTTGGGTTCCATTGTCTTTGAGTCTCTGACAAGTATAAATCCCTCTTGAAAACCTTACACTTATCCCTTTTTCTCTCCCTTAATTCCTAGGATCATTAACCATGTCATGTACATTGTCATGTATGGAGAATTTACCTTTCTTAACCTTCCACATTCTTGGGTGTACTAATAGTCTATCATTAGCGTATCTTTTCATAGCATCACATTAACCCTTACCACTTTTCTAGACTACACATGCCTTCAACAAAATATTCCAAAATCATAGCTACATGGTTCCACTCTTTTTTTATTGTACTTAAGTAGCCTTACTATGGCCCTTCCTTCCACACTTGGGGTGAATGTTCTAGATTTTGACACAAGTCTTGAACTTAGCAACTTGAGGGACATATATCTCTAGTCCTCTTGTATATTATCGACTATTAGGGAGGTTTAAGTCTCCATGGTATTAACCTAGTAAGTGCTCAACTCTTATTCAGCTTCACAGGCTTGGAACCCAAATTCCTCATGTCAATATCTTTTAGAAGTGTAACATAACTTCGTACATTTCTGGGACACTTATAACATTCATGGTGCAAGGGTCTTCTCATTGTGAGTTCAGTTGACTCTCCTTATACTCAAAGGGTCATCGTATAACATATACTTTGATGTTACTTATTTTTTCTCACACTTATCATTGCCAAACAAGTCACATATGGGCATAAAGAACTCATCACTATCTCTTTCATAACTTCTTGTCTCTCGTGAGAGACCTACACTATCGTCATTACTCTCCATGTCATGCCTTTCATATATCACGTGCCTATGTAACAAATTTTTTTTAACATCTTAGGATCATATATATGGTTCACACACTATCCACGTGTACTAGTAAAGCCTAGGTCTCAGTTATCATGCCAATGTCTCTTTGGAGGTGGATAATCACTTCTAACACTTTTCTCATATAAAGTATGCTCCGGGTACTATATACTTATATTATATGTCCATTCTATTCATTCAACATGCTACATGTTCCATATCCTTAATATTCAGACCTTTACCCATTTGTCATGCCATATGACAATATTACTTGGAATAGACGGAAGAACGTTTAGACTTACCTGAATCTCGATGCACGAGTTTGAAGACAATCTTATAGCCAACCTTATCGCACGATCTAGAGAGTTGAAGAAGGGTAACATTCCTAAATTCCCAAGTATCCTCCTAATTATAGATGTGGTCGACAACACACCGATAAGAAAGACTCTACTAGACACGGCTCCGAGACATCCTAGGACACTTTAACACCTTAGGCTCTGATACCAAGTTTGTGACGCCCCGACCTTGGGGAGCGTGATCGGCGCTCAACCGAGATTCCCCGGTCAAGAAAGCCTTTACAATATCTTCTACCCAACTTGTCCATCAATAAAGAGAAGATACATTCATATCCTTAATTAACCATTAAGTGGATTCCATGAACAATGCCAATTCCATTACCATTAGTCACTTCATTTTACAGTCTCAAAATACATACATAATCACGATTAAAGTGCAACAAGTGATTCAAATACAACAAGGCTAGTTTGACTTTCCCAATACCCATATACAACCCACACTGCGTCTACGGAGCCTCTATGGATACAAAATACAATGATAACGCCGACAACAAGGCCCCGACGATACCTTAAAACATAATACACGTGGGACAAAAGTTACCCAACCCCGAATGAAGTGGGGCTCACCAAATTTGCAGAGAAGAGGGTGTACTGCTATCAATGATCAATGCCACATGCTGCGGAACCACCTACATCCATTAAAGATGCAGCGTCCCAGGCTAAATGGACGTTAGTACATATGGAATAGTACTAGTATGTATGACTAAACACCCTCTCATTAGAACAGGTAACAATACAAGGAAGAACAGTCATAAGATCAATGGAAGCCTCAAACAATACTAAAACATCAAGTTAGAAGCAAGATAAAATTTCAAGTAAAATATCATTATTTTTGGTTGGGAGATCTTTAGCATCGATAAACTAACGTGATTTTAGCACGGAGTCTGATTACGGCCCGATTTTCTAGGCCATCTCACCCAAATACATCAACCACAATCACAAACACCATCAAAATCTCAATCATTATCGCAAGCACAATCACCACCATATGTGCGGCATGGCGTCCGATCATGACCCGACCGTCTAGGCCATCTCACCCAAATACATCAACCACAATCACAAACACCATCAAAATCTCAATCATTATCGCAAGCACAATCACCACCATATGTGCGGCATGGCGTCCGATCATGACCCGACCGTCTAGGCCATCTCACCCAAATACATCAACCACAATCACAAACACCATCAAAATCTCAATCATTATCTCAAGCACAATCACCACCATATGTGCGGCATGGCGTCCGATCATGACCCGACCGTCTAGGCCATCTCACCACAATGCCGTGTGGATCAACATCACCCTTTTCTAGCAATCATCTCATCCCAATAACGGGGAATATTCTCATCACATCAATCTCATCCCAAATGCGGGAAATAATCACAATTCACTCCTACATCGGCATGTGTAGTTTCGGGGTTAGGCTATTTCAACCTACCCTTCCTCGGTGACTAACGATACTCCCAAAATGTTTATTACTTAAAGGACGTTCAGCTTATTTCAACATCTTTTACACGTCTCTTAATTTCACTTGCACTAGTGGCCCCAAATATAATATCATTCTTGGCATGTTGGTCGTATCTCATATTTCATGCTCACCTCTTTCACTTTCAAACATCATCACGGATCATCAACAACAAAGCATTTCTATTCAAGACTTTGAGTACACATGTGAGCGAATAAAAGTCTTAAGCACATTGAGATTTCTACACAATTTGGCATAATAGCTTTCATTTGAAACACGACTTGAAGTCATAACATTTAGATACGCAACCCATACTTTGAACATTTTCAAATAGTAACATGACAAGAGAATTTAGAATACGTATTGTATACATATCTTTTGATAGAAAGCTTACTCGGAATACTAAAGTTATAATGAACAACTCGGAACTTGCAAGGACATCGTAGGATTCAATTCTAAGAGAGAAGTTTAGCCAACATACCTTAAATCCACCCCTTAATGATACTACAACGATTCACTACATTAAGAAACTTCAATCTACAATAACAACATCCAATGGGATCAATATTAGTAAACAATTCCATAGTTTAGGCCATTTAGACACTTTATCAAACACCTAGTAGGCATAAATCTCTACATCTCTTAATCATAGAATTAGTTCATCCAATTACCACTATTTACCAACAATTTATCCCACCATCATTCTTAATCAATTTATAAGTTCCAATACCACATGCATGACCATCCATCCACACCCAACCAATAAAATTCCATCAAATAGTCACCTTTCAATCTCTACAATGGTTATGTATTTAAATTGGGAACTTATGGCTTCGAATCACCATCCCATGAGTTCCAATACTTAATTCATACTCGTACTCCCATAATAATTCCATGCATGTTATTCTAAGGGTGTAGGATTACCTTTTAGAAGAAATCTTGTAAAACCCTCCTTTGAGTTCTTGAAGGAATTTCTTGAAAATCGAAGGAATTTATGGTGGATCGAGTTAGTTCTAGTGTGGAAATGATCGGATTCACACCAGGATAATGGGGATTTCTTACCTTGAAGATGGGAGGAGTTGGGGGTCTTGATAGAGTGGAGGAAATCTCCAAAATTCGTCCAAGTGAAATGGGAAAAATGAGCCCCCGAAATGACTTAAAAGGACCTTAAGCTGGGGCGTGCCCAGTCTAGCGAAATGAGCCTCACTTCGCTGTCCACTTCATGCAAAGGAATACATGATTCGCGCCCAGATTGACAAAGTGAGCCTCATTTCGTTGTCCACTGCATGCAAGGGAATACATGATCCGTATGAGTGAGCGATTTAGCAAATATCTTGCAATATTAAGATAATACCAAAACAACGATATAAAGTGAATAGAAAGGAAGAAAAATTTCAAGTTATTTCTAATTATCCAGAAAGTACAGAAATTTCAAGATCAAGTTTATACACAAACCTTGGTATTTTACCATAAAACAGCTCTAGCACAATTTTAGGACGTTCGAATCGTCTACGCCATAGACCAATAAAATTTGTCCACTTCCTCAAACACTTCCCCTTAGATTTTACAAGGGTATATATACCTTAAATTCATATTAAAATATCTATATATGTTCAGTGATATGAACATGTCGAACTAAACATGATATCGGTGAAAATCACCTTAAATGTTTTAAACCGAAAGTTTGGACAGTACCAATGTCTTATGTTATGGCTCAGTTTTGAAGATGTAAACGAAAACACTAGAATTTATGGTCTTTATAAAAGTTGTAGATATATGTTTAGGGTTCCTAAGAGTCTTGAATCACCCCTGTATCAGCTTTGTACAAAGCGTTATGATCAAAATACTAATAGTAGTACATGGAGGATTTGAAAAACAGAAAATCTGGATAGCACTTGCACTGTATTTTATCACCCCTTTTCGGGTAGATACAAGAAAAACTAGGTCTTGGTGCCTGACACAAAAGTTATAGAGCTATGAAATAGCTTTTCACAAATGTTTGGCTCACCTAAAATGAAGTTTTATACAAGGAGATATGATAAAAATACTAATAGATGTCTAGTTTAAGAACTGTTTTAGTAACTTACCACAATCTGCTCGGCGTGGTCACAAGCATAAATACACAATCCGCCCGGTGTGATCACAGGCAACCAGTCTAAATCATATCACACATAAGCAGATATACAAAAGCACAAGAATATAATCAATGAGTATTAGATTTCATGCTCCTGGACTGGTATAAGTGACATGCTACAGTGTATGCTTGAACAAAGTGTGCTATTATTGCTCAAATCGACAATTTCATCACGAAAATAGCAAATATCAAATTCAATCTGGAGATTAACCTCTATGTAACATCAACACATGGATCAAATAGTTCACAACAAGGTTACAACTATGAGAAACATCACAGCTTAAAGCTTAACAATTAATTCAAGGCATGTCATAACCTAAGCACTAACCTGAGTATGGATAAACCCCGGTGCTCGTACATGGGCTTAATCCCCAATCATATGCGCACACATAGCATGTAGCTACTATAATAATTCAGGCAACTAGTGCCTCAATCATGTTTAGGTTAGATACTTATCTCAAGCAAGCCAAAACAAGTATCGAGCAAGCCAAACAATACTCTATAAATGTCATCACGTGCGAATCGACCTCCGAACGGCTCAAAACTAGCCAAAAGTAACTCAAAAACATCAAATAATGCCAAAACAAAACAAACTCAATTGATAAAGATCGAATCTTTAATCAAATACTCAAAGTCCACCAAAATGCCAACCCTGGTCCGTACCTCAGAACCCGACAAAACGTAAACATTCTGACAACCCATTCGAATACGAGTCCAACCATACTAATTTCATTCAAATCCGACTCCTAATCAATGTTCAAAACTCAATAATTCACTTTAGGAAAGCTTAGACAAAAACCCCTAATTTCTCTTTTCAAATCATCAATCTAATTCCAAAATCGGAGATGGAATCGTGGAATATAATCAATACCGAGTCAAAAATACTTACCCCAATCAATGTGGTAACACTACACTCCAAAATCGCTCAAAACCGAGTTCCAAATCTCAAGTTGTGATAAAATGAACCAAAACCTCGATATATAAGCTTCTGCCCAGGCATTTCCACATTTGTGGACCAACAGACGAACCTGCACCCTCGCATTTACGAGAAAACATCTCGCATCTCTGACTTCACCTTACGACACCAAGAACCGCACATGCACAACTGCTATCGCATCTGCGACACCGCAAAAGCATAAATACAACTACAAAAGTGGACACTCAACTCATGCCTCTTTCCCGCATCAGCGATCCATTTACCGTAGATGCGAAACACCTGACCATGCCACAATCTCGTAGAAGTGACTCAAACCTCACAGAAGCATTATCCGCATCTGCGCTAAAAGTAATGCAAAAGCGGAACTCCCCTGGATACCTCCTCTTTGCAGAAGTGATCACTCTATCGCATAAGCGAATCCGCACCTGCAACCAAATCTGCGCAGGAGTGAAGAACCAACACCAGAACCGCCTAACATGATCAAATTAATCCAAAACACACCCAAGCCCCTTAGAACCTCATCCGAACATATCAACAAGTACCTAAATATAACACGGACCTACTCGAGGCCTCAAATCATACACAATAACATCAAAACCATGAATCTCACCTCAAATCAAACTCAATGAATTTTTGAACTTCTAACTTCTAAAACTCATGCCGAGACATATCAAATCGATTCCGAAAAACCTCAAATTTTTTCACACAAGTTCCAATTGACATAATAAACCCATTCCAACTCCTAGAATAATAATCTGAACCCGATATCATCAAAGTCAACTCCAGATCAAACCTATGAACTTGTAAGACCTTCAAATTGCCATCTTTTTCCAATTATGACCAAAACCTTTTAGAAGTATCAAAATGCAAATTCGGATATACGCCCAATTCC
This sequence comes from Nicotiana otophora, assembly GCA_000715115.1. Classification (NCBI taxonomy): domain Eukaryota; kingdom Viridiplantae; phylum Streptophyta; class Magnoliopsida; order Solanales; family Solanaceae; genus Nicotiana; species Nicotiana otophora. Next base: position 18,777 of record AWOL01S0103726.1, on the reverse strand, counting down.
AAAATCACCATCCGGATCTAACAGAATTATCAAAACTCCAATCTGAGGTCAAATACATAAAAGTCAAACTTAGTTAACTCTTCCATCTTAAAGCTTTCTATTTGAGAATTCTTCTTCCAAACCAATCCTAAACCACTCGAAAACAAAAACCGACGATACACCCAAGTCATAATATAACAAATGAAGCTACTCATGACCTTAACCACCTAACTGAATGCAAATGCTCAAAGCGATTGGTCGGGTTGTTGCATGATGATCGGCACTTAGTGTTGGTTATCCGTCACGACCCTAGGCTGGGTCGTGACAAAAGCCAAAACTTGGTCAACTCTTACAACTTAATCTTTTAAAAATAAAACTAAGTGTTCCAATTCACTCCAAAACTTTTCCGAAGCCAAACCAACCATCCCCGTAAGTCATAAAACATCAAACAAGCATAGGGGGGTATCAAATAGGGGAACGGGACTCAAACACACAAAATGACCGGCCAGACCGTTACATTGAATACCCTTGGTGTTTACATTGTAGGAAGTATTCTGGAATACCCTCGTATTCAATAGGTTGATCATATCTCGCTAATGGATTTCCTTCTTCATTTAGAGTACCTACCAGACTGAATTCGGCAAAGGCTTTCTCAAATAAACTTCTATTCTCACTTTAGCCAAATATGGTCTGGTTTTATTAGTAGTTGCTTGTTCAATTATAAATTGTTTAGATACGATTATTTTATATACATATATTAAGTAGTGCATAAAATAATTCATATAAAAATACAAGTACAATTTTGTTTTGTTATTTATAATTGAAGATAAATACTCCCTCCATTTCAATTTGTTTGAACCTTTTTGGAGTACGAGAGTCAAAGTAATTAATTTCTGTATAAATTTTAACATAGATTTTTTAAGTTTTTTGAAATAAAATTTATATATTTAGAAACTACATAAATAGTACTACGAGTCACATTAGTTAACAATTTAAAATATTTAAAAACTATTTGCTGAAAATATATTAGAATAAAACCTTGCTTGACTCTTCAAATAGTGAAAGATTCATTCTTTATTAAATGGAGGAAATATTCGTCAATATTATAAACTTGACGCCCTAAAGTAAAATCAATAATCACGATAGTTTTGCATGAACAAAAATTTTCTTTTCTAGAAAAAGAAAGAAAAATAATAATAATAATAATAAAATACATTGCCATACATGTATAGGGTAAAATTAATTTTATATTAAATGACCAAATGATAGCATGACACGTGGAACCGGAGACAGGCGAAAGACAGGTTAAGTAAGAACTAAGGCCGGGGACAACAACCGAAGATGATATCGGAAAGACCTTGAAGGGAGCATAACCAACGGGAGCAAGTTGAATGTTTGTCACCAGTTGACTTATAATAAAGCATATTCTCAAGTATTGAATGGGCAGTCGTTGCAGAGAATTTTGGCATTCGTGGCCTGCCGTTACACATTCATCAATGGCCCCCCTTATTGTTATTTAAGAGGGGCTTGATCCTAGGATCCTGTTTAATAGGTATAGTTGTAAATAGTGGCTTCAAAAACCATTATATGCACACGAAATCTCTAGAAAAACTTATTCCATACTTTATTCTCAAGCTAAATAATACAACTTTACTTTATGTTTGATATTGCTCTTACTTCTGCCCTCGGAAGCATTGCTCCCAGAGTAGAGTCTGCCATTTCCTTTTATTTTAATGCTAAGTCTTTTTTTAATTTAATTTATTAATCATATTGGATCAAATCAGTTCGCTTGTCTATAAACCACGTAACAAATTTATTTGTACCCTTTTACAGGTAAACAGTTTGCCGCCCATCGTGGGGCTTAGACAGCTGCGTAATTGAGTTGATCCTTGCATTTATTACTAACTCGTTTGATTCCTTGTTTCATAGCAAAAAATCTAAAAGGGGAAGCTAACGATGTCAACATCGCACACAATGTTGAGGCACACGAAAATCTGCCTCAACAAAAGGATTCAATTAGTGGCACTCGCAACAAGGGGGATGTATCAACTCTGGTCCATGGCGGATAATATCCCCGACATATGCGGGAAAAGACTCCTGATAACACTGAGGATGAGCATGTTGCGGAAACGGTAAGGATCTTGAGAGAGCAGTAAAAGGCTATCATGGGCCATCTCTGAAGGTAGGACCAGGTCATCACGGAACTAAAGCAGGCATTATCAGGCACCTCCAACAACTCAAACGCAAGAGGCCCAGCTCCCCCCCAATGCTCTTGCAAATCAAACAAGTCAAAGAGTTGATAATAACACCACGAGGGGTGAGGCCGGCTACGATGGAGCCGGGGGCCGGTAGCGGATCCGGTAATGACAACGGTTACCCGAACATTCATTTGATTCATTTGAAATGCTCGTAGATTCATTCATAAAGGCCCATGTCGGGGCCAGAAAGGTCCAAGCCCGAAAGGTGGACATATGCAGGATTGCACAGGGTGAGTCCGAATTACTGCTGGAATTTGTCATTAGATTCCAGAAATAAATGATGCTACTACTGGCCATACCAGACGAATGGGCAGCTGAGGCATTTACTAAGGGTTTGAACCTAAGGAGCTTCGACGCCTCCCAAAAGTTGAAGGAAATCCTTCTCGAGTTCCAAGTGACCACATGGGTGGATTTCCATAATCGCTATGAATCAATGATAAGGATAGAAGATGATCATCTTGGATTCTCGACATCAACCAAGGAGCGGGACCGAGACAAGAATCGGATAAGGTTAAGGATGATTTTTACATAGACCGGCAAGCTTTCAAAGGTCGCTTATTGCCTTTTGAGAGAGCCAAGGGACGCGCAAGCAAAGGGTTTCGTTCCGCGGATAGGTTCGCTCCCGATAGAAGAACTGACTGCATCCAGAACAATAGGTCACTATAAGAAAAAGAGGTATCGGGGTCTCGGGATTCCACTTATCCTAGGTTGTTAGAGTACAATTTCAACATTAGCATCGTAGAGTTAGTATCGGCGATGAGGAATATCAAATAGGCACGATTCCCGAAGCCAATCAAATCGGATCCCAACCAAGGGATTCCAACTTATGGTGCGAATATCATGGGACTCATGGTCATAGAACTGGGGACTGTCGTCATCTGCGCGACAAGGTAGTAACGCTGCTGAAGAATTGCCATCATAGGGAGTTCTTGAACGACCGAACAAAAAACAACGGGTCACGGTCGAGACAACACAGAACCCTCGAAGATAGTGAAAGATCCTCCTTGGTTGACTATCAACATGATTTATGGAGGGAATGAAATCAATGGTGTAACCTTTTCGTCAGCCAATAAGACAAAAGTATCGGTGACCCATAGCCAGAGGCTTCGGGAAGTCACCGAAGACGACATCACCTTCACAGAGGAAGATGACGACGAACTTCTGCTACCGCATAACGATGCCCTGGTAATTTCTCTTAATGTTTTGGATTTTAAGATTAAACGTGCTTTGGTTGACCTCGGAAGCTCAGCCAACATCATTCAATGGAGAGTTCTGGAACAAGCCTAATTAATCAAAAGCTTAGTTCTGGCAGCAAAGCTCCTCGTCTGGTTCAATCAGGCAAGTGTGACAACCCGAGGGGAGATCTTGCTGCCCACGAACGTCGAGGGGGTCACGAAGACCACTTTATTTGAAGTGATAGACGGTGACATGGGCTACAACATAATCCTCGATAAACCATGGTTAGATGAGATGAAGGTTGTACCATCAACTTATCACTAACTGCTAAAATTCCTGACCCTAGAGGGAATCAAGCAGATAAGAGGAGATCAACCGGCAGCAAGAGAGATGAATGCAGTGCCAGTTTCTAGAAGTAAGGGGCAAGAACCCAGCAAATAGCAATTATAGGAACCGACACCTACTCCCAAGCCGAGCGAAGATGATAAAGATGGGGGGTCATCAGAATCCCACCAGGTACCGAGATACTTTTAGGTACCGGAAGAGACCGAGGCAACCAAGTCCATGACAGAAGAACTCGAACAAGTAGCTTTGTTTGAGGAATTCTTGGAGAGAAAATTTCATTTGGGAACAGGTCTCAATCTCAAGCTTAGTTTAGGGTTTATTGATTTCCTTAAAACTAATGTTGCTTGTTTTGCATGGTCGCAATCGGATATGACATGTATCCTGCTAGAGGTGCTCATGCATAAGCTAAGCCTGGACCCAAGCATCTCTCCAGTGAGACAAAAGAAACGCCCGATAGTCGAGGTCAGAAATAGGTTTGTTAAGGAAAGGGTAACTCGACTACTTGACATCGGTTCAATCGGGGAGGTAACGTATCTCGAGTGGTTAGCTAATATAGTTGTAGTTCTGAAAAAGAATAACAAGTTTTGAATGTGCATAGATTATAAAGACTTGAATAAGGCATGCCCTAAAGACTCATTCCCACTGCCAAACATCGATCAAATGATTGATGCAATGGCCGGACACGAGTTAATGAGTTTCCTTGATGCCTATTCCGGGTACAACTAAATTAAGATGAACCCGGAAAATCAGGAGCAAACTTCGTTCATACAAACTTTGGCACATATTGTTATAATGTGATGCCTTTCGGGCTTAAAAATGTCGGAGCCACTAATCAGAGGCTCGTGAACAAGATGTTCGAGAAACAAATAGGTAAAACAATGGAAGTATACATAGATGATATGTTGGTCAAGTCTTTGAATGTAGGTGATCACTTAGAATACCTCCATGAAACCTTTGATATCCTAAGGAAGCACAACATAAAGCTCAACACATAAAAATGCGCGTTCGGGGTGGCTCCGGTAAGTTCTTAGGTTTCTTGGTTTCACAAAGGGGGATCCAGGTAAATCCCGATAAGATCAAAGCCATAGAGGACATCCCAGACCATATGACAAGCATAAAAGAAGTCCAAAGGCTAACCGTAAGATTGGTCGCTTTAAGTAGGTTCATCTCTCGATCCTCGGAAAAATGTCATCATTTTTTCTCTCTTATGAAGAAGAAGAAAAATTTTGAAGGGACTCCAGAATGTCAATAGGACATAAAGGACCTGAAACGTTACCTGTCAAGACCCCCGCTACTGTAAAAACTGGGGGAAGGTGAATAACCGTAATATGCTTAGCCGTCTCAGAGGTAGCGGCAAGTGTCGTGCTAGTCCAGGAGGATGGAGGTACGCAATTTCTTGTCTATTATGTTAGAATAATTTTGTCAGGAGCGGAGACTTGTTATCCGTAGCTCGAAAAATTAGCCCTAGCTCTCGTAGTCTCCTCTCGAAAGCTTAGACCTTATTTCCAATTCCACCTGATAGCTGTTGTGACGACTTTCCCTTTGCGGAATGCTTTTCACAAGCCTGAATTGTTAGGTCGGTTGGCCAAATGGGTAGTTGAAATTAGTGAGTTTGATATTAAATATAAACCTAGGATTGCAATCAAATCACAAGTCTTGGCCAACTTTGTGGACGATTTCAGTCCCGGATTACTGCATTTGGCTGCAAAAGAAGCGGTGATGGTGTCGGAAAGAACATCAGGAGTTTGGACCTTATTCGTAGATGGAGCTTCCAATGTGAAAAGTTAGGGCTCGGGGTGGTCCTAATCATGCCTTCGACGGAGACCCTGAGGTAGGCCATAAAAACTATTTCATTGACTAACAATGAAGCCGAGTATGAGGCTTTGATTGCAGGACTTGAGCTGGCCAGGGGACTTGGCCCCGAGGTCATTGAAATCAAATGTGATTCCCAACTGGTAGTAAACCAAGTATATGGAATTTTTGACACAAAGGAGGAGCGCATGCAACAGTATGTGATTAATGTTCAAACTTTGCTTACACGATTCAGGGAGTGGTCGATCACACACATCCCAAGAGAAAAGAATGTAGAAGTAGATGCATTGGCCAATTTGAGGTCGTCCATAGAGATGAAAGGATCTGACTCCGGTACTGTCGTTCAACTTATTCATTTGGTACTGTATGTGGACGGCTATTGTGAAGTAAATACAACCAACCTAGTCTGGGACTTGAGGAACGAGTTCATCGATTACCTTTAGCATGACAAGCTTCCCAAAGACCCAAAGGCATCCCATGTACTACGTGACAAAGCGGCTCGCTACAGCTCTTGGGTGGACAAGTATATAGAAGATCGTTCCAAGGCCCATTGACCCGGTATTTAGGAGCCTCGGAGGCAGACTACGTCATGAGAGAGGTCCATGAAGGAATTTACAGGACCATTCTGGTGCAGATTCATTGGTGCTAAAGCTGATTAGGGCAGGATACTACTGGCTCCAGATGGAGCAAGACGCAAATGCGTTCGTTCAGAAATGCGACAAGTGTCAGCGCCATGCACAATTAGTGCACCAACTGGCAGAACTCTTGCATTCGGTGATATCCCCATGGCCATTCATGAATTGGGGGTGGATATAGTTAGGCCGCTACTATCGGGTCCAGAAAAGGTGAGATTTCTTTTAATTTTAACTGATTACTTCACTAAATATGTTGAAGCAGGCCCTTACCAAAATATCGGTGAGCGCAAAGTGGTCGACTTCTTGTGGGAAAACAGAATTTGCCGATTCAGAATACCATGGGAGATTGCCTATGATAACGGGCTACAGTTCATAGGCTCCAAAGTTACAAAATTCCTTGAAGACCTAAAAATTAAAAGCATTACATCTTTACCATACCATCTGAGCGCTAATGGGCAGGCGGAATCAACCAATAAGGTGACTATTCAAAACCTCAAAAAAGGTTAGAAGCAGCCAAAGGCAAGTGGCCCGAAGAGTTATCGGGCGTGCAATGGGTGTACCGGACGATGGAAAAATCAAGCATGGGAGAGACATATTTCTCTCTCGTATATGGTGCAGAAGCTCTAATCTTGGTTGAAGTAGGATAACCGACATTGCGATACTTCTGAACGGACGAAGAAGCAAATAATAAGGCATTGCAGTCAAGCTGGAATTGCTTGATGAACGCAGGGAATTGGCACACATAAGAATGGTGTCTCAGAAATAATGGACGGAAAGATACTATAATCGGAGGGTCAATCTCCACTACTTTAAAGTAGGAGACTTGGTTTGGAGGAAAGTGACTTAGAACACTGGGAGATCAACGCTGGAAAGCTGGGTCTGACGTGGAAAGGTCCCTATCAGGTTTCAGCTGTTACCAGGAAGGGATCATACGAACTGGAGAATCAAGATGGAGTCAAATTTCCAAGAAACTGGAACGTGACTCATCTCAAAAGGTATTACTGCTAATGGATCCTACTTATACTGAAAGTATGTGCTGACTCATTTTCCCTTCAACCTATTTTTGTCCTAATTGGGGTTTTTTGGCAAGGTTTTTAATGAGGCAATAATGGAAAGAATACTACGAAGGGAGCATCATCAGCAAAGTTAATACGTTTAAATAAAAAGTCACTGAAACAACAAGCCACTATGAGATGGTTAGATAATCTTTGGCTCGATGGCATAGTTCTTAACGGGAAACAAAGCTTGACATCGAACCAAAACTTATCAACCGTTCACAAGTGTTTTTCCTCAAAGGTGCAAGACTCCCAGCATTCCAATTCGCATCCAAACACTAGGGGGAATAGTATGAAAATACAGCAACGTAATTGCCACGAAAACCGGGACTACAAGACTCGGGAACAACAATGTCTTATCGAAACCAGGGACTGCACAACTAGCCCCATAAAAATAAGTTGTACAAGTTAGCCACATGTATTGGCAATTTCATTTTTTTCAGCAAACGAATGCTTATATACTTTGAAGATAGAAGGAATAAAATGAAGTCCTTTTATTTTTATCTTGTTTCTTGTCCAAACGATGAATAATTTTATCATTTGAAAGTTAACAAAAAACTTCAAATGCTTGTGTCGGAATGAACAGGAGACGTCATCTTCAAGAGCACCGTAAATATAAGAGGGCCCTCTCTTATGAAACCCTTATACTAAAGGGTTGGTTTCGAAAGAATTTATGCCCGGAACCCAATGGCTATCGGAAGAAAATACACCAGAAGCCTTATTTAATTTAACGCAAAAGGCTCGGACATGAGTCCTTATTTATTAAGGATCAATCTCTAAAGGCCTTCGAAATTAAGGAAATTGGCTTGCAAAACGTGTATCAAAGTCAGAAACCCAGTTATAACAGATGAATAAAAACAAATAGTGAGAGAACAAGTACGGTACTGTTGCCGCATTGTGCATAGCATTATTCAACACACACTCCCCTAAATGAGAGTGTATTTGGAGAAGCGGGTGAGTAGTTGTGCCCCAGATTCCTATGCTCAGGAGACTGGGGAGGGAAGACGTCCTCTTCTCTGGCACTTGTGGCCGTTAGAGGAGATGCAGCAGTTGCTGGTGATGAAGACACAACTGGTGTGGAGGGAGATAAAGCTAATTGTGTTATAGGTTGAGAAGCAGCTACGGCAGAGGCGGTGCTGATTATTGGTTGCTCATCAACCAAAGGCAGAAGAGGCCCGGTATCCAACCTCATAGGACCAAAAGCAACAATTGGACCGGAAAGGAAGAATCAGCATTCTTGTGAAGACCCAAAATGTCATCTTTAAAGTTAATAATTAATTATGTGTTCTAAGACCCCGAAAGCACAATTTATCATTACCATACTTGCATGCACAGTCTGTAAAATTTTTCGAAAAGTTTTTATGTAAAAAATGGATTAAAAGGTGAATTATAGCTTTAAAACTCAATTGTGTTGACTTGGTCAACATTTTGAGCAAACGGACTCGGATCAGTGTTTTGACAGTTTCTACAGGTCCGTATTGTTATTTGGGACTTGGGTGTATGCCCGAAATCAAATTTCGAGGTCCCTAGCCCGAGATATGGTGATTTTGGACTTAGGAGCATGATCGGAATTTTATTTGGAAGTCCGTAGTGAAATTTGACTTAAAAGGGCTAAAATAGGAATTTAAGTTTGGAAGTTTTACCGGGGAGTTGACTTTTTGATATCGGGGTCGGAATCCAGTTCAAAAAGTTTTCATAGCTCCGTTATGTCATTTATGACTTTTGTGCAAAACATTTGAGGTCAATCGTACTTGATTTGATAGGTTTCGACATCAAATGTAGAAGTTAGAAATTCTAAATTTCATTAAGCTTGAATTGGACCATGATTCGCGATTTTAGCGTCGTTTTATGTGATTTGAGGTTTTAAATAAGTTCGTATGATGTGTTAGGACTTGTTGGTATATTTGGTTGAGGTCCCGAGGGCCTCAGGTGAGTTTTGGATGGTTAACGGATCCAAAATTGGACTTGAAAAGCTGCTACAATTTTCCTCTTCTGCTGGATATTTTGGGCTGTGATCGATCCCAAGATCGAGCCTAGATATCGAGCCCAGGGTTGACAGCCAGGGTCGAAGCCAGAGACGAGGCTCAGGCTCGATGTCATGATCGAGTCCATGATTGAAGGCCCAGCCTCGATGCCATGATCGAGGCCATGATCGAAGGCCCAGGTTTGATGCCAGGATCGAGGCCATGATCGAAGGACCGGGCTTGATGCCATAATCGAGGCCATGACCGAGGTCCAGGCTCGAGCCTGAGATCGAAGCCACAATCGAGGCCTAGGCTCGAGAGCCATGATCGAAGTCACGATCGAGGCACAGTTCTGAAGGCTGCCTGGGTAGATTTATAAAAGAGGGCATTCGTCCCATTCGCCATTTTTAACAAACTATAGCTTGAGCAGAGGCGATTGTTGAAAGATTTTCAAGGAAAGACATTGGGATAAGTGATTCTAACTCGGATTTGGTCTATATACACAAATATATCATTGTTTGCACCATTTAATTAGTGTTTTGAGATTGAAATTTGTGAAATTTTTGAAATCTCATATAAATGAATTTTCGAGATTTCGGTATCGATTCGGAGTCGGATTTGAGTGAAACTAGTATGGTTGGACTCATAATTGAATAGGTTATCGGATTTTTTAAGTTTCTCCGGATTCCGAGACGTGGGCCCCGCGGGTAATTTTTGAGCTAATTTCGGACTTTATTGAAAAATAAAGTATTTTCTTATGAAATTGATTCCTATAATTTTTGTTGACTGTATCGAATTAATTATGACTAGATACGAGTCGATCGGAGTCGGAAAATAGAGAAAAAAGCATACTACTTGGTTAAATTAGAGCAAGTCGAGGTAAGTGACTTGTCTAGCCTTGTGTAGGGGAAATTTTCCCTAGGATTAGTATTAATTGTAATGTGATGAAAGTCGTGTACACGAGGTGACGAGTGTGTACACATACTAAATGTGAAGGATTATGTCTTTAAATTGTGAAGATCATTGTTGCATATTAATTAAATTATTAAATCTTGTTATATTCTCCATCATTGATTTGATTTATATACTTTAAATTTGCTTGACCTTTTCCTGCTTATTGTTTTATCTATTTAGTTGGAACTTGGTTTCTTTTATTCTGTGCATTATTTAAAGATTTATTTTCTTTAAATTAAATATTATTAATATAAAGTATTTGACATTTTTAAATTTGGTATTGAAGCAACGTATTAAAGACTTTGAAATATTATTTTGCTGAATTATTTATTCCTGAATATATTTGTAAAATATTTGTACTCATTGTGATGGAGCCGTAAGCTCTTTATTGTGGAAAAATATTATTGACGATTTATTTTGGCATGAGCCGTGAGCTCTTTATTGTGAAAAAAATATTGTTGTTGAATTATTTTGGCAAATTGAAATATTTGGGCACTTGAGGTGCAAATTGTGATATATTGTGATATTGATACGCATGCGGTGGTTTAAGGTTTGGGTGTGAAACGCATGCGGTGAGATAAGGGTGGCTTGATATGTGTGGCTAGTAAGGGAAACTACTAGAAGTCATGCGGTGTGATAAAGATGGCTAAAACGCGGGATGCTATTTCGGAAAAACAAATTTAAAATAAATTGTGAAGGCTCCCGCGGTGAGATAAGTGTAACACCCCGGAAAATTTCGAAGTACTTAAGTGTAAAGCCCGGTAAAATTTGCGAAAAAAATAATGTTTCATGGTGTCGGACTAGGCTTACGTGTTTGAGAATTGTAAAGCTCGGACTTTTTGGGTTGAACAATGCACCGGAAAGTAAAGAAAAAGTTTTGGCGGAAAAGGGCATTTCTGCGGTCCATTATGCGACCGCAGAACCACTCTGCAGACCGCATAATGGCCACAGAGTGAGGCAGTTAATTGGGTCAGTTGGAAGCAACTATGCGGTCGACTATGCGACCGCATAACTGTTATGCGGTGCATTATGCGATCGCATAATAGTTATGCGGACCGCATAGTGACCACATACACAGACAGTTCTTTTGGATATTTTGTAAGAAATTATGCGACCGATATGCGACTGCAGAACCTATTTTGAAGCTTCATTTTTGGGTTTTTACAACCCGACCCTATTTCGTTAAATACACTCTTTGGGCCATTTTTGAGACATAATCTGATATTTTAGAGTGAGAGAGAGTGCCCTAGAGTGAGAAGGTGTTCTTCAATTCTTGCTCAAGTTTTGGAAGATTAAGAAGGCAAGCTCACTAGGTCTTCATCCTAGAGGTAAGATTCTACACCCTAAACCCTAATTTCGAAATCATCTAAACATGGGTAATTAGCAAGATAATGTTTAGGCATGAGAGTTGATTATTTTACATGCATGTGATATCAAGGTGTGTAGGAAGATTGTTAAACTAAGCATGGTAAAGATTGGGTTGTGGGATGATGGAATCATCCATAAAAGGGACCTTGAAACGTTATGCACACCTTGTGTTTGATAAAATGCTCAAATGAGCTAGAAACATGATCATCTTCCTAATTATGGTTCAATTTGTTATATTTCTAAAATAGATTGAAGTTGCTAAGAATTTCGGAATGTTTTAGAGTTTAAGGAAGATCAATTGAGGTATGTTGGCTAAACCCTTCTCTTAGAATTGAATCCCACGATATTCATGTATATTATGTAAGTCCCGAGTGATTCATTATGAAATTGGCTATTCCGAGTAAGATTGGGTTGAAAGATATATGTTCAACAAGCATCCCAAATGCTCTATTCATGTTATGTTACCAATT
>AWOL01S0103721.1:0-12779 GCA_000715115.1 Nicotiana otophora | reverse complement strand
ATACCGAAATGTAAAATCCATAATGATATAGAAATAATGCGAGTCTCGACACCATCCAATGTAAATCTCAGATCCTAGCCATATACAAATCTGGAAAATTCACAGTTGCTACATGAAAATCTTGAATCCATTAGAACTTTCTCGAGCATCATCACCCTGCTCAAATCTCAACTGCACCGACCAAACTGGCCGAACGACATGTGCCCCATTAGCACAACAACACCCAAGAAAGGGACCCCTTCTTGGTGCAACTGAACAAATTTCTACACCATGCATACTACATCCGTCACGAATAACAACTCAAATCATTCCATGATTTTCATATACCCATAAAGTGTAATATAACCCGTGTCAAGAAATTTCCTTGCTAAAGTCATCCTCAAAACAGCCTCCGTAAGTCATAACTGATTCACAGTATACCTCAAACCGAAACCGACATAACACATAACCATGCAATCAAAGCATCGATAGTAAACTCCCCCACTTTGCTCGAAGCCATAGATCAAAACACTCAATAACTCACAATGCCCATACTCTATTACTGCCATAATCTCGCACCGAAATTCAACTCAATCCTTCATAAGATCATGTACCACAAACCATCTAATACCTCAAATCATCTGCAAATCTCGCATCCATCCTCGTGACGGTCAAGTCAATTGTTACAACCGATCCAAACTCAAATCGCACGACCATAACCCATTGGTAGAAAAGAAAGCCTCCACACAACATCATAAGGATCACACATCTATAGATTACCCCGCAGGTTATAACCCACCTGTTTAGCCTCAAACTGACATCTCTCTATACCCTTTCATAGTCACAACTACTATGCAACCACTTAATCTTCCTGAGTCTGAACTCATCAACAAGACATGAAAATCTACTTCGTTCCACAAATGAAATAACATGAATGAATCAATTAAAAACCTTCATAACTCAAGCTTGTATGAAATATCCATAGAAATTGAGCATCCAATAGTCCTTCTCACATCTCAAGCAAACTCTTCCTGTCACATTCAACCCATATGAACACATCCCGCAGTCACATGATACACATCATATAGCCATCCAACCACTCATCGAGCTACAAATTCTACTAATGGGGACATTACCGGACATATGAGTCCAAAAACACGTGCTCACACAGCCAAAATCCCCGTGCCCAAGCTATGGTAAAAACTCGGTCTCAAGTCCTCCAGACTAGCCTATCACCAGCACACTGAAATCACATCTCGCACCTCATCCATGGAATCATAAGCCATCGATACACAACCGATACCGAGCGCTCACATGCACATGCGAATGCATGGAAGGAATTCAAAGAGTTACGCTTCAAGCTGAATCAATGTCGCAAGATAAGGAAACAAAATGGGAAGTTTATCCTACCCTGTAGCCTCTCGAAGATAGGTATGGACTTCATCATACCGATCCGCAAGACTCTACTAGACATTTGCTCATGACTCCTAGAACCTATGAACCTAGCGCTCCGATACCAACTTGTCACGACACAAAATTCAACTAGTCGTGATGGCACCTAACCCAACCCGTCAGGTAAGCCAATTAATAACTATTCAATTTAATGAGATTTGTTAAGAAAACAAATGATAATACAACTACTTTTATACAAAAATTTCCCAAGGACTGATAGTACAAATCATGATTTTCTAAGATATAGAGTTTACAAAGCTGGTTTAAAATAAATTACACTATTTGTTTGAAATATACATGAATAGAGGTACATCTTCAGATCCAGCTCCCACCGTACGCAGCTACATCAATATCCAAAATCTGCACGCAAGGTGCAGAAGTGTAGTATCAGTACAACCGACCCCATGTACTCAATAAGTGACAAACCTAACCTTAGGTTGAAAGTAGTGACGAGCTGGGACAATGGTCAGAGTACAACTCCAATAACCAGCAACAATTCATAACAATATAATTAAGATAGAACAAGAAATAACTCAGGTCGTTCACAGTTACGAAAAATAGGCATGTTTTTCCAGTATTACAATAGATCCCAAATCTTTCACCGAAAACCCCAAAAATATATGAGTAAGTTTGAAAAATGTGAATTTTTCCAAAAACCTTTCAACAATAAATAAGATGTTTCATTTTCAGATAGCATGAGGAAAATACATCTCTATGCCTACATATCGATATACAGGTGAAATCATGAATATCACCAAAAATCGGGTAGCAGAAGGAAATGCATCTCTATGCATGTATCTAAAGTACGCATGCTAAATATAATATAGCTCAGTGATGAACTCATGTACTCACACTTTTAGAGTACTCAATCTCATTGTCTCACACTTTTCAGTCATCACGCTCAATCACTCGACACACTCAGTCACTCAGAACTGTACAGAGCAGATCCAGCCCAAACATAATAACTACAAGCAACTGCGATCACTGGGGGTGTGCAGACTCCGGAGGGGATCCTTTAGTCCAACCGCTATAATCCGCACGGACAACTCACATGTTGCACGAACAACTCACGTGCCATAGTATCAATATCTGTATCTGCACGGATAACTCACGTACTGCACGAATAACTCACGTGCTATAATATCAATATTTGTATCCGCACGGAAACCTCACGTGCTATAGTATCAATATCTGGATCCACACAGACAACTCACATGCTATTGTATAAATATATTCACAATCAGGCCCTCGGTCTCACTCAATCATCAATCTCTCCAGTCTCTCAGGCTCACATCACTCATGCTAAGCTGCCCAAGTCAATGATATGAGATACGGCAATATACAATAACAGAGATTGAGATATGATACGTAATGATGAATTCGACTGAGTACATAATTGCAATTAAACAAATAACTCAACAACAAGGAATGACCATAATAGTACTAGCATATAACCTAAACATGATGTCTAGTATAAATTACAGCTCAAGTGCCCTAACACATATCGTACAGTAAAAATGTTCAGTGAAGATAGCTACACAGTTCCATGGAATCGACTAAATCACAATTCACACGGTACACTCCCACATGCCCGTCACCTCAACATCAATCACATAACATGTAATTTGGGGTTTCATACCTTCAACACCAAGTTTAAAAGTGTTACTTACCTCTAACAAGCCAAATACAATACCGAGCAAGCCAAACGATGCTCCAAAATGCCATCTCACATGTACTGACCTTCGAACGGCTCGAAACTAGCCAAAAGCAACTCAAATACATCAAATAATGCCAAAGCAAACAAGCCCAATCGATAAAGGTTGAATCTTTAATTAAAATCCCAAAATCAACCCAAAGGTCCAACCTGGGCCTGCACCTCGGAACTCGACAAAACTTATAAAATCCGATAACCCATTCAATTCCGAGTCCAATCATACTAGTTTCACCCAATTCCGACTCCGGATTGATGTTCAAAACTCAAAACTTCACTCTATGAAACTTTAGGCTAAAACCCCCAATTTCTCTTTAAAATTCATAATCCAAATTCCAACAATGAGAATAGATTCATGAAATATAATAAAAAATGAGTAGAGAACATTTACCCCAATCCACATGGTGAAATTCCTCCCCAAGGTCGCCCAAACCGAGCCCCAAAATCCCAAAAATATAAAAAGAAAACGATCAAGACTCGAAATATAGTTTGCCCAGCTTCATTGCATTTCCCATCAACTCATCGCATCTACGACCCCCGCTTTTGGGGTAAATGTTTTCCTTTTGCGTAGAATCCCTAAACCAGCAGCCATCGCTTTTGTGATCTTCTACCCGCTTCTGCGATCACGCTTCTGCGCACACTGAACCACATCTGCAATCATGCAGATGCACCAATGCACCCGCACATGCAACCCTCACACCCAGCTGTCCCTTTTCGCTTCTACAAAGAAAACCCCGCATCTGCAAAGTTGCTTCTGTGACCAATTTTCCGCATATGCGGCCACACCAGAACCAACAACCCTAGCCAAATGCAACATGCGATGAAATGGTATGAACCTTGTCCGAAACTTACCCGAGCCCCTCGGGATCCCTTCCAAATATACCAACCAGCCTGATAACATAATACAGACCTAGCCGAGGCCTCAAATCATGCATAACAACATCAAAATGACAAATAACACATCAATTCAAACTTAAAGAACTTTTAACTTTCAACTTCCAAAACTCGCGCTGAAACATATCGAATTAACCTGGAATGAACCCAAATTCTGCACACAAGTCCCTAATGACATAACGAAGCTATTCTAATTCTCAGAACCATAATCCGTATCTGATATCCTCAAAGTCAACTCTCGTCAAACTTATAAACTTTTCCAAACCTTCAAATTCCAATTTTCGCCAATTAGTGCCGAATCCTTCTAGAAATATCCAATTGCAAATTCGGACATATGCCCGAGTCCAAAATCATCGTCTGGACCTAACAAAACCATCAAAACTCCATTCCAGGTTCATATTCACAAAAAATCAAACTTAGTTAACTCTTCCTACTTTAAGCTTCAACAATGAAATTCATTCTTCCAAATCGATTTCGAATAACCTGAAAACCAAAAACGATGATTCACATAAGTTATAATATATCATACGGAGCTACTCATGCCTTCAAACTATCAAGCGAAGTGAAAATGCTCGAAACGACCGATCGGGTCGTTACTACATTGCATTTTTAGAGAGTCGTGCAGTGTGAGTTGGGCATACAGTTCAAGCTAAGTACTGTGTTTCATTCTCAAATGGACGGACATTCCGAATGCACCATTCAGATCTTAGAGGATATGTTAGGAATAAGTTTCTACCATTCACAGAGTTGGTGAGCGTCAAGTCAAGCATCCAGATGGCTCTGTACTAGGCCTTATATAGGAGGCGATGTCGTTCACCAATTGGTTGGTTTGAGCCCAGATAGGCTAGATTGTTAGGCATTGACTTGGTTTGTAATGCTATGGAAAAGGTTAAGTTGATTCTGGAGCAACTTCGTACAGCTCAATCCAGGCAGAAGAGTTATGCGGACCGAAAGGTTCAAGATGTAGCTTATATAGTCGGTGAAAAGATTCTTCTCTGAGTGTTGCCTATGAAGGGCATGATGCGGTTTAGGAAGAAGGGCAAGTTGAGCCCGAGGTTTATCGGCCAGTTTGCGATCTCGGAGAGGAATGGGGAGGTTGCTTACAGGCTTGCATTGCCTCCTAGCCTATTAGGGGTACATCTGGTATTTCACATTTCCATGATTCGCAAGTATCATGAGGACAAGTCACATGTTTTGGACTTCAGCACGGTTCAACTTGATGAGAATTTGGCCTATGAGAAGGAGCTGGTGGCTATTCTAGCCCGACAGGTTTGAAAGTTGAGATCTAAGAGTTTTCCTTCTGTCAAAGTGCAATGGAGAGGTCAGCCGATTGAGGTAGCTACATGGGAGTCCGAGTTTGATATGCGAAATATATACCCACACCTTTTTACCGGTCGATGTACTTTTCTATGTCCGTTCGAGGACGAACATTACTTTTAGAGGTGGAGAATGTGACGATCCGATAGATCATTTTTAGTACTAGCTTTAATTTTTGTGTTCCGAGACCTCTATTAGCTTCATTTGATGTTTTTTGATTTGCGTGTGTGGTTCGTGTCATTTTCCGAAAAGGTTTTACTTAAAAATTTGAAGAAAATGTGATTTTTGCCTTTAAGAACAACTTGAGTATACCACGGTCGATATTCTTGGTAAATGACCTCGGATCGGTGTATTCATGTTTCCGATAGCTTTGTATGATTTTTGGACTCGTACGCACGTTTGGTTGGGGTCCAGGGTGACCCAAGCAAGTTTTGGCATATTTTGTGAAAGATTGTGAAAAATGAGTTTTCAAGTTAAAATCTTGAGTTTTGATGATAAATTCTTGTTATGTGATGTTATTTCGATGATTTGAGGTTGCGAGAAAGTTTAGATGAAGTTATAACACTTGTGTGCACGTTCAGTTTGGGTCCCGAGGGACTCGGGTGAGTTTTGGATTGGTTTTGGTCCATTGTGAACTTGTAGAACTACTAGGTTTTGGCTTCTGGTGTCTGGTGCTTCGCGATCGCGAAGCAGAGATTTTGGGCTGGGGCTGGTTGCTCTTCGCGAACACGAGAGTCTAGTCACAAACGCAAAGCAATTGGGGGCTTACCCTTCGCGAACGCAACAGGCTTCTCACAACGCGAAGATTTGGGGAGGAGCTGGGGGATGGCATGGTTCTTCTTCATGAACGCGGACCAGGGGATGCGAACACGATGGCAGGCTGTGGAGGACCTGGGGGATGGCATGGTTCTTGCCAGTGCTCTTTGCGAATGCGTCAGGTGCTTTGCGAGTGCATCAGGTGCTTTGCGAATGCGTCAGGTGCTTCGCGAATGCGAAGAACACTCGACGCCCAGTTATTTAAAGTGCTGAAAGTCGAGATTTAGTCATTCAACACCATTTTTGAATGATAGAGCTCGGCCTAGGGAGTATTTTGAAGATATTTTTATCCCCGCTTCATTGGTTAGTGAGTTTTGACTAGTTTTGATGTACTTCCATAATTGTCCATTGATTTTTAACCTTAATCTATGAATTTCATGGCAGAAATTTAGGGTTTTGGGTAGAAATTAGAGATTTTGCAAAATTCAGATTTAGACCTCAAATTGACGTCGAATTTTGAAACAAATCACATAACCGTGTTCAGGGGTGAATGAGTAATCGGGTTTTGGTCCGAATCTCAGGTTTTGACCAAATGAGACCAGGGTTAACTTATGTTGACTTTTTCCAATTTCATTAAAGATCAAATCTTTTTCACTCGTGGGTAGTTTTTAAAGCTTATTTTGAATTATTTGAATTATATTTGGCTAGATTTGATTGGTTTGGAGTCTAATTCTAAAGCAAAAGCTATGGTTGAGCATTGATTGGGTTGCAGTTAATCATGACTTGAGGGAATTAGGACTTGATTGATTTATTTGCTACTTGATTTACGTGTGGAGACGTCGTATATGCAAGGTGACGAGGGTACATGCGTAGTCACGAGTTAAGCATGCGAGTTGGGACATTTATTTATTGTTTTCAATTATTTCATGCCTTTATTTGATCCATGTTATTACTTGTTAAATTCTTTAATTGCTACTTTCCTTTACGTGTTAAATTAATGTCTTTATCCATTACATACCTTAATAGCTAATTGTTTCCATGTATTTATGTATTTATTTATTGACTGTCTTTACTCTTCTTTTTACCTCGTATGTTCTTAGATAGCTACTTTTATTCGCTTTATCTCTTTAATTATGTAATTCGTTTATTGCATATTAATTGAGTTACACATTAGTTGGTTGTAATTTATACATTTAATTTATATTGTGTGGGATCGGTTTGCGTGCAACAACAGTTATTGGTATTATTGTGTGGGATCGGTTTGCGTGCAACAACAGTTATTGGTATTATTGTGTGGGATCGGGTTGCACGTTGCAACGGATATTGGTATTATTGTGTGGGATCAGATTGCACGACGCAACGGATGTTGGTATTACTGTTTGGAATCGGGTTGTATGCCTCAACAGTATTTGTATATTTATATTTTGGGTTGGGTTGCATGCTGCAACGGAGGAATAATGATAGCGGTTCACGAGGTACTGCGACTTCTCCAGGTATGATCTTTTGTGCGGGCACACTACACTTAGTTCTAACCATCTAGCTCGCTTTTGCACAGTTCTTATGGCTTTTCTTCACATGCACATCCTCCTACAAAACAAAAACACACACTACAAAAATAACTCAATATTAAAAAATAAAAATACTAAATAAACAAAAATAAAAGAAAGTAATAAAGCTGGGTTGCCTCCCAACGAGCACCTAATTTATAGTCGTGACATAACTTGAACCACTTTTTGCCTCTTCCTCAAACTTAAGAATTGAACCCCTAATTCGGCTTCAAGCTTTCTGCTATGCTCCCGGAGTGGTGGGACAAATCTAATTGGCCCAAGTAACCAATGTAATATTTTTCACTTCTTGGCCTTCGGCTGAAGTATTTAATTATGTCTCTTTGGCACGATAAATTCTAGAATGTAAGTACCTTGTTCCTGGTTTGTTGTCCCTTCCAAAGGTCCAAATGACTCGATTTCCATATCATCAATCAAACACAATATTAAAAGATGTGTGAAATGAGGACCATGCATCCCAATGCTAGAATTATATTACTATTTACATCCTCATTTATGTACACACTAGAGTCTTCAAGTATAATATTATCTATTTCCTCACATAACTCTAGTGTACTTTTCTCAACATGAGCATCATCAACATAAATATGGTCGAACGACTGACTCTCCACTTTTATCTCCTCAATTTTGCATATAAGCTCCTTTTCAGCTTCACACAACTTATAACTATTTTATTAGGTGTTAAATGCATCAACCTCTAAACTAAATTTAGCCTCCAAGTCGTGAATAGCAATACCAAATTGGTCAATCTCTTGTCCTAGTTAAGCTCTTTGTTCTATAATTTTCTCATGAAAACCCCCTATCATGACCCAATTCCCACCATAGGACGTGATGGTGCCCAACGTTGCCGTTAGGCAAGCCATCGGTAAACCTCCAACTTAATTATCCATTTTCAAACTTTTAAAATCAGGAATTACATTAAGTAAATGGAATTAAATTTAGAAACCACGAAAATACTCGTTCTTCCTTACCAACTCTCAGAGTATAAATAAAACATGACACGAAGTGATAATAACATTTGGTATAACCGTGAACATCCACTAGAAATCCCCAAAACCCGGTGTTACAAATGTATGAGAATCTACTAGAAGTTACAATACTACTACAATAACTATCTAGAATAGAAATTAGATAGAATGCAAAAATGAATAGTAAGGGGACTCCGTATGCTACAGATCGTAACATGGAATATAGTTCACCAGAAAGTCTCCTCACCAGCTGTGCCTACACGCCTGTGTGACCACCAATGGTACATGTCTCAGTACCTGCACAATTAGTGCAGAAGTATAGTATGAGTATGTAAATCAATGCGTATCCAGTAAGTATCTAGCCTAACCTCGAAGAAGTAGAGACAAGGGGTCGACAATGACACTTACTAGTGGTCCAATAATCAAGTTCAATAAATGTAGATAGGTATGAAGCATAGCAAGTAAAAGCAATGAAGCAGATGTATGTGTATAACACGATCCTCAACATAAGAGTAAATACTAAGTCCTCAAATACTGGATACTACCTCGAAAGGTATACATAATGATCAATACCAAATAAAATGTCACATCTCAAGTCATTAAAACTCATAGGTACGCTGACTCCTTATCGAATATTGCGCACGATCTTGCCGAGGTCATTCGGCCCAATCCACAAAATAGTGTACACTATTTTGGTCGTATGGCCCGATCCGTAGATGCATCTCATGATACTGCCGAGGTCGTACGACTCGATCCATAATACTACTGCTGAGGTGTTCAGCCCGATCCCATAAGAATAGTGAGACTTTGATAGATCATTGGCCCAAATCACGAATATGTGTGTGAATTATGAAATTTAAGAAACTTTTGGACAAATATGCACAACGCGGGAGAAATTCGTAACAAAAAAATATAATTTTTGCGGATAATCAAGTAGCGCATCAAGTATCAGGAATAGCAAAGTTCAATACCTTACGGAAGTCTAGTCTCAGGCTAAAGTATAAATTAAAGCATTGAAACAGGCAAAAATAACTCGAGTAGTACAATTAAATATGCTGTGGGCCTACATCTACCCGAACATTATCAAGAATCTAGCATACGCACGGACACTCATTACGTCATATGTGCGTAGCTCCCATAACATGTAGCACATAACGAATATATCACCTAGGGATAAATTCCCTCTTACAAGATTGGACAAGAGACTTACCTTGCTCCGAAATTTGATACCCGGCTCCAACGCCTCTCTAACACCTCAAACTAATGCCAAACGATCCGAAACTAGTCCAAGAGCATGCAAACCAATCAAAATATACTCAAAGACTCATAATTTAACAATTAGAAACAATTCCCAACTTCACACGAAAAGTCAGTAAAGCCAACCCCCAGGCCCACGTGCCCAGATTCCACAAATTATCGAAGATAAATATTACCCATAGCACCACAAACTCAAATATATAATTTATTTCTAATTTCATGTCCAATTTCGTGGTTAAAACTCAAAAATATCATTCTATGTCATCTTTCAAAAATCCCACATTTTCCACCTCAAATCATGAATTTACAAGTCTAAATTCATACATATTTATGAAAATATAATCAAAAGTGTGTTAGAAACACTTACCCTCAATAGTTAGGTAAAATGGCCCTTCAAAATCACCCCCAAAGACGGCTCCAATTGATCCCAAATGAAAAATGAGAAACAATCCCGAAATTCCAGCTTATAAGTCTGCCCAGGCATTAAACTTCGTGAACACTGCATGTGCCTCACTTTCTCGAAGCACAACACAGCTTCTTCTTCGAAATCCTCTTCGCGATCGTGAGACCAGGCACTCGATCCCGATGCCTTGCCAGGCCTGACCAACGCGAATGTGACCTGAACTTCACGAATGCGAAGGCCAATCTCCAGACCCAACCTCTCCTTCACTAATTCCACACCCTTGTAGCAAACACGATGTACCTCTAGCTCGCTCCTTCGCGAACGCGACTCTTCCACCGCAATGCGAAGAGCAAATGTGATGACCTAATAGATCATTTTGAGTACTAACCCTTATTTTTGTATTTCGAGACCTCTATTAGATTCATTTGATGTTTCTTGATTTACGTTCATGTTCCATGTCATTTCCCAAAATATTTTACGCAAAATTTGAAGAAAATATGATTTTTGGCTTTAAAAACATCTTTAGTTGACCGTGGTCAACATTCTTGGTAAATGACCTCGGATCGGTGTTTTGACAATTCCAGTAGGTTCGTATGATATTTTTGGACTTGTATGCATGTTTGTTTAGGGTCCGGGGTGACCTGAGAAAGTTTCGGCACATTTTGTGAAACATTGTGAAAAATGAGTTTTCAAATTGAAATCGTGAGTTTTGATGATCAATTCTTGATATTTGATGTTATTTTGATGATTTTCGGTTGCGAGCAAATTTATATGATGTTGTTACACTTTTGTTCATGTTCGATTTGGAGCCTGAGTGGCTCGGGTGAGTTTCGAATTGGTTTCGGACCATTTTAAACTTGTAGAACTGGTGGTTTTTGGCTTATGGTGATTCGCGGTCGCAAAGGCTCTCTCGCAATCGTGAAGGGGCGATTTTAGGCCGGGGCTTGTTGCTCTTCGCAAATGCGAGAGGCCAGTCGTGAACAAGAAGCAATGGGGGGCTTATCTTTCATGAACACGATAAGCATCTCGCGAATGCAAAGCTTTGGGGAGGACCTGGGGGGATGGCATGGTTCTTCTTCGCGAACGCGGACCGGGGGTGTAACACCCCGGAAAAGTTTGAAGAACTTAAGTGTAAAGCCCAGTAAAATTTGCAAAGAAAATAATGTTTCATGGTGCCGAACTAGGCTTACGTGTTTGAGGATTATAGAAATTCTTCGCGGCGAGCTTGCTCGCCGCGGCTCGGACCTTTTGGGTTGAATAGTGCACAGGAAAGTAAAGGAAAATTTTTGGCGGAAAAGTGCATTTCTGCGATCCATTATGCAACCGCAAAATCACTCTGCGGACCACATAATTGCCGCAGAGTGAGGCAGTTAATTGGGTCAGTTGGAAGCAATTATGCGGTCAACTATGCAACTGCATAACTATTATGCGGTGTACTATGCGACCGCATAATTGTTATGCGGACCGCATAGTGACCGCAGACTCAGGCAGATTTTTGGTCATTTAGGACACCAATTATGCGACCGATATACGGTCCGCATAACCATTATGCGGTCGCATATGCGACCGCAAAACCTGTTCCAGAGCTTCATTTTTGGGTTTTTAAAACTCGACCCTACTTCGTTAAATACATGCAAAGGGTCATTTTTGAGAAAATATTCTGATGTTTTAGAGAGGAGGGAGAGTGTTTTAGAGAGAGAGATAACCCTAGGCTAATTATTCATCAAGTCTTGCCCAAATCTTGAAAGATTAACAAGGAAGACCCACAAGTTCGTCATCTAAGAGGTAAGGTTCCATACCCTAGTTTTCAATTTCGAATTTGGGTAGAAGATGGTTTATTAGGAGTATGATTCATGGATATGAGAGTATTCTTTATACATGCATGGTAAGATTTGTGGAAGGACTGTTGAACTTAAATAAGTAAGGATTGGGTTGTGGAGTGAAGGAAATCTTGTAGAAGAACCTTGTGGTTAAATTTGCATACCTAGTATTTGATAAAATGCTCAAATGAGCTGAGACCATGAATATCTTCCTAATTATGGTTCAATTTTGTTATGTCTCAAATAGATTGGGATTGCTAGAATTTCCGGAACGTTGTAGTAATTTAAGGAAAGCTCAATTGAGGTATGTTGGCTAAACTTTCTCTCTTGGAATTGAATTCCATAATATTTTCGTGAGTTTCAAAGTATGGGCTGCGTATTAAAATGTGGTGGCTTGAGTCGTATTTTAAATGAAAGCTAGTATGCTAAATTGTGTGTGAAAATCTCAATATTTTTAAGACTCTTAATTGCTTATATGTGTACCTAAAGTCTTGATTGGGAATGTCTTATTGTTGATGACCTATAAAGATGGTTGGAAGTGAAATCAGTGAATTGGGGATATAAAGTGTGGTCAACGTGCCAATAGTAAAAAGTATACTTATGGCCAATGGTGCCGATGTAATGAAATAATGTGAGAAAGATTATGAAATGAGCTTT